>QOCX01000020.1:735880-747005 GCA_005959815.1 Sarcophaga bullata | reverse complement strand
AATTTATCAAGTCCTGTCAAATAATTTAACCGCAGGTGTAGCATTTCTCTCCTTTACAAGGAGTCTAGTGCAGCATTTGGTGTTGAATTTTGAAACGGCAATGGGCAAAACAAGTAAAAACTTTTTATGCAACAGCATTTCGTTACTTTTTAATATTTATGAACGCGACGGCATCATCAGCCATAATAATAACAAGAGTTGCCCTGTTTTTTTTTGTTTTTTTTTTTTTTGAGCAATTCTAACAGTTGCCGACGACATTGAAGACAAATTTTTGTTTATGAAATGAAAACATTTCATTACAGTTCATTTGGGAAATTGCATCTTTCCGCATATTGTATCCTATCGTATATGATAGATACGGGTATGCATGTGTGTGTGTGTGTGTAGAAAAACATTTGTTGGACTGTCTGCCAGTATCACAAACCCTGAACTGAGCTAAGAACACGACGCTATTGTTGATAAAAAAAACCCGTGTTGCTCGTTATTTTATTTTTCAATATATTTTCCCTTGTTCTACTATTTTCTTTCCTTTTATTCCCTTTTCTTGATAATTTATATGCTTGTGTAAACATACGGGTGCACACATACATGCTTAAGTGTATTTCCTGGTTCCTGGTTCGGTTTTATTTGCGAATCCCAAATGTGTAAAGTTTCCTACAGTAGTTCAGGTTATGATACGTACGTATGTTCGGTTTGTTTTTTCTTGCCTCAATAGACAAACCATTCTCATAAATTTTTATGCTATTATCTGAAAGGAAGATAAAAATAAGCAAATTGTTTTTTGTTGTTATTGTAAATAGAAGAAGAAGAAAAAAATAGTAGAGAGTATAGTCTAAATACTTACATTTAAGACTCTTTATGTCTAGACATATGAACGTGAATAATTACTGATTCAAGGGCTTCTTAAGTATGTTTTACCAAAACAACACAAAAAACAACACAAAAAACACAACAACTATCATCCTGGGCATCATAAATTTGTGCCCTACATCACCGTTCATGTAGTATAAGGCTTAACGTACTGTAAACAAAAATCCTTTATGCTATTACTAACGTTAGAAGAATGCTAGGAAAAGTTTCTTAAAAAAGCTTTCATTCTAAGTCGACTTTAGACTTTAGGTCTTGTTACCTTTTGAGAAAACTAACAAATCCAACTTTAGTGGTGTTAGAAGCTAGGTTGTAATCCTGATTAAAGGGTTGCACAATTCAATGTTTGATTTGACAACACTTTGTTTTTGTGCAAAATCTTCCGCACCGAATACTACTCATTGAAGATCATTCTGTTATCGGATCGCATCCAAGATTACGGCCGATAGTTGTACTTTTGATATGGCAAATGAATTTATTTATCTTGGTTCCGCCTTTACCAGCAAAAATAATGTCAGTCTAGAGATCTTGCCAACATGTCCTATTATTACTCTATAAATCGCTCATCCTCCCCGTGCTTCTTTACAGCGCAGTTCTGTTCAGCAACGAACAAATTACGGCCGATAATAGTACTTTTGATGTGGCAAATGAATTTATTTATCTTGGTTCCCCCTTCCCCGTGCTTCTTTACAGCGCATAACCATGCATACTGTTCAGCAACGATGCAGTAGCCCTAAAAGTATTCGACAGAAAAATCTTGCTTAGGATCGCACGGGACCGAAGTGGAGATGGCGATGATTTCCGCATTCGATTTAATAATGAACTGTATGAGCTCCTTAACAATACGGATGTTGTTCGAATGTTAGAGGATGTTCCGGTAAGATATGTATTCCATGCGGCGATTAGCGGAAGTCGGCGAAAAGGACGATCTTGCGTACGTTGAAAGGACCAAATCGAGGAAACCCTGTCATCAATTAGTGTAACCAACTGAGGAAGCCATGCCAGAAGCAGAGGCGCCTGAAAAGACACGTTAAAGCAGGCTGAAATCCGATAAACGGATAAGTAAGTAAGTAAGTAAGAAGATCGTTATCTAATACAAGTTCATGCAAGGAAATATTTTTGGTTTCCACATGATCTTTGTTGGGAATGGTAATGATGAACAGGAGTATGATAAATTAATCAAAATCCAAATTTTCAAAGGGTTCCTTCGGAGTTTTCAGCTGAATTGCTAGAGTTTATGGTCAAGCTCTGCAAGCCGCAACAACGGCCTCAACTGAAATAGGCATGATGGAAAATATGAAATCGCTCACATTATCCTTCACAGTCGATACTAATTTTACACGAATGCCTATAACAATCAAGTAAAATTATTATTTTTTTTTGTGGAGCAGCTAAGCTTGTCAATATCTTTCAAAATGTTATTTGATGTTGGTAGTCTGACATCATTAAAGTGTCTTTAGCGGTATAGTCTTTCAAACACCCTGTTTTATTATTGAAAATGAACAATTTAAAGCTAATACTCGTTAAGAAATGAAACAAAAGTATTTAAAACTTACTACTTAGCGTTGTTTTATTAAATGAAAATTACAGAAAATAGCTGCCATTGTTAAACAATTGAGAAAATATAATCGTTTTAGTCTTCATTCTTCTTGCCATCTCTTGATAGTTTTCTTTGTTTAAGTTTGTTGCTTTTCGACTTGCAATCATTACTGGAAGTTGCCTGTATGGCGGCAGTTGTTGCCATAACAGGGTATAATTGTAATGACTCCCCCTCTTTTTTCTTTCTTGTGCACAATTACTTACTTAAAGAGTCAAGTTGGATGCTTGTATACTGTAACAGAGGTAAAATTTAAATTAAAAGAGAAAAAAACAATGTATTTAGCACTGTAAAATTCATAAAAAAAAACTTCAAATTGTACTCACGTTTTCATAGTGTATTGATGATTCCTTCTTTTTCTCAATCATTTCTTAACTTTCTCAGTGTATTAACGCATAAGCCTTAATAGTTTACATCTCTATACACATGCACCTACACATACACATGCACACCTATACATTTATAATTGTTTAAATAAAGTATGACATTAAATTCCTACATTGTTCCGTTAGTTGTTTTCATTGTTGTTGTTGTTGCTTTGTTCTCTGTTGCACAGAAATAAAAAGAGCATTTAAATCCTTAAGTTTTTCCTCTTATATTGTTGTTTTTGTTGTTGTTGTTTTTGTTGTTGTTTATATTTCTTTTTATTGCATTTATGAAGTTGTGCTGCTGTTTTGCTCTCCTGTTGATGCTCTTGCTATAATTATAATGCCACTACAAGTACAACAACTTCAATAACATCAACAACAATGAATTAAGAAAACAAAACAAAACAAAATAACAGAAAAAAACCAAGCTAAAGAGCAAAAGAAGAAACAAAAGAAATGAATGGAAAGCAGTTTACAATTACTAGGAAATGGTAACAATTGTACATGCATTATTGTTAAACACACACACACACATGCAAGCCAACCCGATGTTTGCAGAAGCTCATACTTGCATGCATGTGTGATATGCTGATAGTTTGACTTCTGTTGCTTAAAATAATGGGGGGGCCATACAAAAGTTTTTTTTTTTTTTTTTTTTTTTTTTTTTTTTTTGTGAATGCTTAAATTAAAATAAAATTTTATGCGAAACTAAATTTTCGAATTTTTAATACTTTTGTAAAGAAGCTTTAATTTCAGAATTATTTTCCTTTGATGTCCACACATTTGGTTAAAATTTATTTTAAATTTTTCCCTTTTTATACATTTATTTACAAGAATTTTCCTATTCAAAAGGCAAATGCCATTGATTTCATAGTTACAATAATTTACACATCAATTTTTACGTGTAAATATAAAGTAAAGCTATCGACTGCATAATTCTCTTCTTTTTAACCCATTTACAGTCATAGTCCTTCCTTTATTTTATTGTTAAAAATTCAAATTTAATTACACTTCGAAGAGAGTTCAATCATTACAAAGGACTATACATACATACACAGATAAAATGTACTTGATTCACGTAGTTTCCTCTTTTCGTTTTCATTCAATTTAAGTTCCCCCTTTTTACAAAAAGGAATGCGGCAATAAAGTTTCATCGTTAATGACAATGATTTTTCATTTTATTTTTTGGCAAAGGAGTTTTTTTTGCAACCAATGGGGGGGTGAATACATTCATACGTGAAACCAAAGAGCTACTTTAATTATGTACTAACCAATGGTTAGTTAAAAGACCCTCCTTGAAGGATAAGGTCACACTTGCGCAAGAGTTTAGACCACAATTAATATCCAAACCGAGGACATTCCTACAGGGAATGAAACCAACTCAACTCTGAAATCGAGATTCTGATGCAATGGCATATGTCCCATCAAAGATAGCATAAAATAAGAAATTATGAACCTAAGCTTCCTTGGGCAAGATGCCAAAGATATTATGGTATATACCTCCTTCTAAAATTCATAGTCTAACTCTATCGTACTCCAAGCCTATCGACTTGTCATCCTACTGGTTAGAGGCTTGTGAGATAGATGACCATGCAATATAAAACATATCTGTTCAACAAAATATGAATGCAGCATCTAATTCATTGTTTCTAAGTAGATCGAATGAAAGATGGCAACCCTATCGTCCTAGAATCAGCTGCTTATCTGCAAATCCTAAGTATATGGAATGAAGAATGGCAACCCTATCGTCCTGAAATCGGCTGCTGTGGGTCAAATACTTGCTTAACTGCAAAAACTTAACCTTCCTACAGCCAAAGAAGTTGTGCCGCGCTGTAAAACGACCGGAGAATGCCTAACTTAATTGAAACAATCACAACACTTGTCCCTTATAATATAATGAAGATTGTGAGCTCTGCTCTGGCCCTGGCCAGTCCATCAGCAATGCAATTTTCGATCGTGTCTCCATGTCCTGGAACCCGTTTAACGCTAGTTTGAATGATCCGAATTTTTTTTTTTCGCAACAGGCATTTTGAAAATTTTGAAAGCAATCTATAGGAGAGGAAGCGTTCTGGCCTCTACCTTCATATAGACTAAACATCAACAACGAACATCTTAGAAAATTCAAAGAGGACTGACGTTATATAATAATGCTTAGCGGTTGCTTAGGAAGCGATCATGTGATCAAAACAAATGTGTTTCGGCACAAATTGAAGGAAAATTTTTTTCAGCGAAAGCAAGTAAAAATTGCTTCTGGAATGATAGGGTTGCCAACTTTCGTTGTGTAGAAAAAACGAATTTTAGGAAAATGTATTGACTTGTTAAGAGCGGTTCGCCAAAAGGAATCTTCCTGAAGCCTAGCCTAGTAAGCAAAACACCATTGCCTCGATGAACGAGACCAATATCTTAAATTACTCTCCCTAAATTAAGTATTTTGAAAATTTTTTTGGCAGAAGTTATCAAACCAATTTAAGGTTTGCCTCTTTAACTGTTGTATCAAATAGATAAAACAACAATAATAAAACGGAAACAGAAAGTATTACCAGATAATTGTATAAACTTGGCCTCAATTTGTTGACTTCAATAATAATAAACAATAAAACGCGAATATACTCTTTGTGTATTGCCTCTTAAATGTAACCTCCTGCCTGGACTCTCTGATAAATGTTGTTGCAAATGTCACTGGCAGACATTAAAAATTTTCCGCAAGACAAAATCTCAGTTAAAACAAAATGGCGCCTCACCGCACTCTATGAAAATTAAAAGGAAAAGCAAAAAAAAAACAACAAAGTATCTTGTCACTGGGACAACTGCATAGCACAGGCAGACACATCAATCTGGCAATAATAAAAAAAAGCAACAACTGCAACTACAACAACAACAACTGTTTGATAGCAGTTAACAACACTAGAATCCTTTAAAACTTTAAAGACAAATAAACTATTTTTTTTCCTTTGTTTTTAATGCAACACACAGACAGACTAAGGCTGCGGCCCATAAGCCGTATAGCAACAAACGAATTTAATACACTGCCGGGTGGTGGTACCAGGCAACAGTCTAGAAAATTGTTTGAATAACAACAACAATGGAAAATGCGAAAAAATGGAAAAATTTTTACAATTTAACCCAAAAGAATGGCAAAAAAAATATCGTAACAAGAATAGCTTGAGCATATTCCCAGCTTAAAAGATTAGACGAGACGCCAGAAAATAACAAGAATACTGAGAAATAAAAATTATTTGAAGAAATTTAAAAGTTTTAACAACAAATTTATGCTGCTACAAAATATATACTCGCTGCTCCTTTTTTTTTAATGAAAAAGTTTCCTGTTCTGGTGAAGAGGAGGAATGGAAATGGAAAAACTTGAAAGTTTTAACCAACATTTAAGATTTCTTTTCTTTTCTTTTCTTTTTCTTTTCTTTGGTTTTTTTTTTTGTTTTTTTTTTTGTATTTCTTGTGAAAATTTTAAGTTTTTCATTTTTATCATGAATTGTTAAAATGCCAACTTTATTGATTAAGAGGGCCAAAGTGAAATTGCTATTCGGAAATGTTATTGAATCGAAAGAACCAAAAAAAAATAAAAAGAAATAAAAATTTTCGTCTTATTATGTTATCGGCACAAACTTATTTGCGATTAAATATAAAATTTAAAACACCACAAATACTCAGATTAAATACTTTTTGGTAACCAACAAAAGAAAAAGAAAAGCCTTCAATAATTAAAAAGGAAAATCCCTCTTACAATTATTTTGTGTTAGGAAATGTTTCTTTTTTAGAATCAAGACTTATGCTGTGTGCTAGGTAAGGTAATAGGATTTAAGGTCAAAAAGGATGTCGTAAGTCATGTATGCAAACCACTAGCCAACCTTTTAAGATCAATAGAACCTCATGCAAGTTTTAAATGAATTGAGATGAATATGCAATAAATCCATGGAAGTAAGCTGCCCAAACTAGATAATCATAAGCCCAAGCGGCTGATGACAAAGCAATACCTTCTAGTATTGACAAACATGCAAATAATTAGGCATTACAACTCTTCAGTCAGGATTACAAGCTAGCTTCTTATAATCTACAGATCTACAGTTTATAGTCCATTCCGAACGACATTCCTACTAGACTACAGAGGTAAACTATCATAGAAGTTCGAAATAGATATGAGAAATGTACGTTGTGAATACAGCAATTTTTACAACCTCTTGACACTTACAAAAAGATCCTTGTTTCAGCTAACATCATACCATATTTCAATGCCTAGGACAGCAATTTTTGAATATCAACACTTACAAAAGGTTTTATTATAATCGTGGAAACAAAATAGGCACATGCTGTGTATCGATTCATCGAATATGAACATTAACATCCCCTACCTGCTCTAGATGGGCCATGTAGTTTGAATGGTAAAGAGACAAGTATTTAATGCGGAGATTAGCGTAAGAAGACGGCAACTAAAATTACTTTGTAATGCTCGATAAGTGACTACTTTCAATTATGCGTTGTCATTTCAAATTTTTACGCGCTCTTGGGTTGTTAAGGCAACCATAAGCGAATATGCGTCCATATGCGTCCATATGCGTTCATATGTGTCCATATGCGTTCATATGCGTCCATATGCTTCCATATGCGTCCATATGCGTCCATATGCGTCCATATGCGTCCATATGCATCCATATGCATCCATATGCGTTCATATGCGTCCATATGCTTCCATATGCGTCCATATGCGTCAATATGCGTCCATATGCGTCCATATGCATCCATATGCATCCATATGCGTTCATATGCGTTCATATGCGTTCATATGCGTTCATATGCGTTCATATGCGTCCATATGTGTCCATAAGCGTCCATATACGTCCATATGCGTTCACAAGCATTCATATGCGTTCATATGCGTTCATATGCGTTCATATGCGTTCATATGCGTTCTTATGCGTTCATATGCGTTCGTATGCGTTCATATGCGTTCATAAGCGTCCATATGTGTCTTCCATTTAATGAAGAGATGACACTTCTAATGAATGATGTTTGAAATCTGATAGCCTTGTATTGCCGGCAGTTTAAAACTATTCGAATAGTAACACAATCTAATTTTAACCTCTAAGTACAACTACTTAAGTCTGTTACAATCCTTTAATCTGCATTATGACCTAGTTTCTCACATTTAAGGCTGTTACAGTTCAATAAATCAACAGAAAAATTTGTGTCATTAAACATGAGTAAAAATTTGTTATGAAATTATAACGATTTGCGGAAAAACAAATTTTGAATAATAAATTTCAACATGATGGAGTGCAAACAACACAAGGAAACTTTTATTTTCATTTTTCCATTTTCTTGGTATTTTATTCGTTTTTGTTGTTTTTGTTGTTGTTTTGGCCAATATCTGTATTTGAATTATTGCCACAATTAAATTGTCTAATATTTTCACATTTACAATCTAATTTGTTCTACTCTTTTGCTTTTGCAACCCAAAAAAAAAAAAAAACGAACATAAAAACAAAAACACGCACACAAACATAAGAAAAACAATTGTGCCTGAAATATTAGAAAAACAAACTCAGAGCATGAGACAGTGAGTGAAAGAGAAAGAAACAAGTTTCCGGTCAATAATTTTCACACATTCGCAAAATATTCAAAGAGTCATATGAGAACATAAATTATTCAATTTCTTTAACGTCGTCGTATAAGAGTTTTTATGAAAACCAGAAGAACAAAACAAAACACAACAAGAACAAACAAAAAAGTAGCAACAAAAAGGATACATTACCCCAAAAAAAATTTACCACACACCAGGCAACAATACTAATAGCAAAAACAAAAAACAAAGAATGTAATAAACTTTTACTCTCTCTCTTCCTTTCTTTCTTTGAGTATTTCTTCTTCTTCTTCTTCTCCTTATTTATTTTCTTTGCAAGTCTGTTACAATATTTTTCTGTTTTTTCGGTTTCGTTTTTCTGTTTGGGTCACTTGTGTGTGATCTACGGGTTTCATGTTAAATGGTAAAATTCAAAAGGCATTTAACCGTTACCAACAACTTACAACAACAACAACACATGGAAGGATGAAGGGGAAAAATGTTGGCAAAACCAACAAAAAACTTAACGGATGATTAATAATTTCGGTTTTTGTGGTTGGAGGTTCATTTTCTTTACAGTTTCTTGTGTTTTTTTTCTTTTTTGTTTGTGAACTAAACATACAAAAACTGCAAGGCAAAGAGGCAAAAACCACTTGGAGGAGCATATTAAAAACGATATTCTAAGAGAAAAATTTAAAAGCAAAAGCAAGCAATAATTAAAGCTAAACAAGTCAGAAAAGGCTCCAGAAAACGAAGACGCCGTAACCTATTAGAGCTTGTGGTCTAAACCCCAGAAAGACATCTCATCTTCAGCCTCTTAGCCTCAACAGAGATTTGGCAAAGCCTCAGAAAAATTTCCATGAGTAAAAAATCTGTCATTCGGAGTCAATGTTAAACTTTAGATCTAATCAAACTAAATAAATTTAAAACACATAGCTTGGGTGGTGTAAGAAACTAGGTTGTAATCCTAGCTAAAAAGTTGTATGTGTTAATTTTAAACATGGATGGCGGGACCTACATGCCGAACGACAACTTTTGAGAAACTTTTCATGGCAATTATATTTTACTCTCAGAATTTTTGAAAGAAATCTGTTGCTAGGAAGGCGCCAAAGAAATATTTTTTCATGTCTGGGCTAGAGTTTGAACCACAACCTCGCGTATTATAAGCCTACATACTACTCTTACTGGACTACAACAACTTCCAGCCCAATAGTTTTCTTCCCTTAATTCTGCAACCATCGAAAGCCCCTTAAAAAGTAGCTGAGTTTCCTAATGCCTATCACCGAGAGATCTGTGAGTTCTACTGCGAAGTGGAACGCCAGGTACGCTGGGCTTGTATTCAGTAGGTAAAGACTGATTTCCTCCTCTTCCTAATCCCTTCAACTTCTGCAGAATTCATTCGCAACATGACCAAAACTAATGTGCCTCACGTGAGTACCCAGAATACAATGGCCAATAATGAGTTCAACGAATCTAATCTAGCTTGGATAAGCTTTATTACTCTCTCTTGCTTACATTGGATTTCTATTGAATGGCAATTTTTGACCGTCATACACTACCAGAGTAGCTGCGTTTTCAACATGTCTGTAATATAGCCGCACTAAAATGGAATATTTCGCTTATAAAATCCTGAACAGGCATCCATAAACTGGCCTTTATAAGTTCTTGTCCAACATTAGCATTCAATTTTGAAATGTAAACACATTGATTTAATCTGACCATGAAAGAAGGAGCATAGTTTAATAATTTAAACGTAAAAAGATTTGTAAAGAAAAGATTTACAAATGCCTTGATCCGGTCCGCAAACCATTAATTTCATTAACTATTAAAATTCTAAAAAATGAATTTAAAAATCCAACTTAATTGCCTTAAATTAACTTGTATTTGTTGCATGTCCTATAGAATCCACAGTTAAAAAGCGAAAATCCTGAAAAATATGTTCAACGTTTACATTAAAAAAAGGGGACAGAAGAAGTCCAATTTGGCTAACAGTTCACACTAAAAACACACATTTTATGAATTTAACACACACATTGAAATAGTGTCTCTCTCTCTCTCTCAATACTCACCTGCTTTAGGCATAATTTGCTAATGTAAATTGCATGCAAACCCCCACCAATTCTAATGCTAATGATGATTTTAAATTTCTCTAAAGGAAGAGACATTCCAACTAACAAACAGTCAAAGTTAGCTTTTAGCAAGCAAAGTAAACGATACACTACGAGGACATGCTGTAAAGAAGAAGAAAAAAAGTGTTACATTAACACCAACGCCGTGCTGGGGCCAATGTTACATTAACATTAACACGAGTTGGTGGTAGAAGTGACATAAATTTTGTAACAACCGAAAACCAACTCACATGCATAAATTTTCCAACCTAGAAACAGAAACATCACATTGGAAAAGAGGGTCAAATGACTTTTGGACAAAAAAAAATATGTGAGAAGGGAAAAACTAACAAAATCCTAATGAAACAACATGATTTTAAGTGAATCCTTTTGATTATGTTGTTGTTCTATACACGGGCGACAAATAACAAACGCCACACCAAATTCCGTTGGTAGTAATACTCCATGAACTAGTGGAATTACAATGACGCACAGTGCAATTCCTATTAGAAAGTATTGGAAACATCTTTGTTTGGCAATATGAATAAGGTAGCCAGCCAGCAATGATTATTACGTTTACTTTTAAGTACACTGGGCGGCAAAGAGCAGATTT
>QOCX01000020.1:696586-730188 GCA_005959815.1 Sarcophaga bullata | reverse complement strand
ACACTTCGCAGCAGTCTTTTAGACGCCTATCGACTACAACACCAATAATGGCACGCCAGTGACAATCGCAAATTTGCTAAAGATTTCGCGTGAGAATAGTCAATGCCGTAAAGTGTCAGAAATAGGTTCCGCAGTAATGAAAAACAAAACTGCCAAGGCTGCAGGAATACACGGTATTGCCTACAGAATACTCAAGGCTAATCTAGAAATGAATATATGGACTCCCCACTCTCTACTTTAAAACATTTGGGAGAACGAATTCCTTCCGACAGAATGGTAGACTTCCGGTAAATATTCCGAAAAAGCATGTCGGAAGGGACTGTAATAACTGAAGAAAATCGTGCTGGTTTGTGTGACACTATATACTCAAATATTTTTGCCCGAATAACCCGTAAAATAGAAGCAAACTTCGAAATCCCACGGGCAGAATTCCGGGCACAGCATTCTAAACCATGTCTGAAGCATATTGCGTCCCTCCGAGTCATAATAAACTGGACGCATGTCAAAATCCTGGCATAAAATCATTGTAAATTTGAAGAATTTTGTACGGCACTATAAGCCATCAAAATAGCACGAAAGAAATGAATAATGATAGCGAAAACCTACACAATCCTACCTACAATCTAAGCACAATCTAAGATCTCGAGAAGTACCGCAAGTGCGATAACATGCATAAGAAATAGGTTCCTGGAAAATCAGTTTGTAAACGATGAAAGCCCGCATCCTCATGAAACGATAAAACATGACAGATACTTGACGAATATCTCATTCAATATCACTTCTGTTTTGAGTCAATCATTTTGAGAGAAAAATTCGTTTGATTTGTTGACATAATTGACTCTTCCTTCCCTCGATTGTAGGGTACAAAAACTTGATAATTGTAAGCAAAAAAAAAAAAAAAAAAGATTTTTTTTTTAGTTTTCTTTTCCATATCCATTCGTTTGTATTTTTATTTGTTTGTAACAATTTGATTTTTTTTCTCTTGTCTTTTTTTGTGATTTTTTTTCTCTAACATTTTCGGTATAAATTGATGCACGCGATATTTGCTGCTAAAAAACTGAATTTTCGTAATTTTGAGCGGCAGCAGTAAAGTTGAAGTCACGGTTATCACATCACATCGGATCACACAACAAAAACAACTGTCACAAAAAATTAACTGAAATTCAAAAATTTTTTTTGTTGTTGCTTTTTATTACTGTTCTTTTCTGTATTTTTTGTTTTTCTTTGTTATGGTTGTGGATTAATAAAAAAAAAAAATAGAAAAAAGAGTATTAAAATATAAAAACAAACAAAAATTCACCAGTTGGGGTAAATTCCAATTACCTGCGCCCAAATAGACATACAAGCAGACACGGCGATATTTTATGGAATTGTTTTTAAAGTTATTTCGCAGCTTTTTTTTTGGCCTTAAAAATTTAAAACTTGTTAGCAACGTTGTAAATTTTAAGTTAATTAATGGATAAACCTTAGCAAATTCGTTACTTGCATTTAATTTAAGCCGAATGGTAATTCATGTGGACAACCTATCAAAACTGCCCCCATAGGCCCCATGGATAGTATGAATATCTCTGCATCTCTGCGTTAGATAGTAAGAGTTTGTAAGGCTCAAAGAACATCTCCGAAATGATAATAACTTTGAGAAGGGGTTATATTAACAAGATTTTAACCTCTGGCCCAATTAACTCGAACTTAACGTTGAAAAAATGTTTTTTTCTCGCCGACTTTCTATCAGCAGTCTTCTGGCAAAAACTCTGAGTGTAAATTAAAACTGAGATGAAAAGTGTCTTCAAAATCTGTCGATCCGAGTGCACTTTAAACTGTAAATCTTGCAACTCATGCATGAAATTAAAGAAGATATGACATGAGTGGTATGAGAATCTTGGTTGTGATCTTGACTAAAGGGTTATAATGACCAATTACGTTAGTAAAAAAGGTTTATAGAAAGAGCGTTTGATGAAAGGCCAGTCATGGCACAAAAATATACAGAAAAGCTTGCAGGGAAACTATAGGGAGGATAGTGGGAAAGTCACTGTAGCCTAATAGGTAGCGTGTTGGCTTATTAGACATAAGGCTTCGGTTCAAACCCCGGGTCAAACATCTCCAGCAGAACGAAATTTGCAAAAATAATTCTTAGGCGACTTCCTCTCAGCAGATTTCTGACCAAAACTCTGAGAGTAAATTAAAATTGACATGAAATGTGTCTTAAAAATCTGTCGATCGAAGTGCACTTTAAACTGTACACTCATGAAAGAAATTAAAAAATATACGACATAAGTGGTCTGAGAAACTAGATTGTGATCTTGACTAAAGGGTTGTAAAGATCAATTAAGTAAGTAAGAAAGGTTTATAGATAGAGCGTTTGGTGAAAGGCCAGTCATGCCACAAATATATACAGAAAGCTTGAAGGGAACTAGAAGTAGAACTATAATAGGTAGCGCGTTGGCTTATTAGATATGAGGCATCGGTTTAAACTCCAGCTCTGATATCTCCAACAAAACTAAATTTGCAAAAATAATTCTTAGGCGACTTTCTCTCAGAAACTCTCTTCTAAGAAACACAACAATGTGAGTGATGTGAGAACTCAGGTCGTAATCCTGACTGAAGGATTGTAATAACTGATTATGTATGTATGTATGTAGTTCTATGATAATGGGGGAGAAAAAATCAGGCAACATCGTGACCTGATAAATTGAGTAGCCTGCGCCCCTCTTCTTAGCTGTTCCTGACAGGAAATTAATGTTCCAACAAGACTTAACACAAGAATGGAACACACTGCAGCCTATAATCTTATTCAAGAAGTCTGTTTTTTGATTCCTGAGACAAAAAAAAATAGTTGTCATCTGCTAAGTCCGATAGTTGAGGTTGAGGTGAGCTGTTACACCGCCGATAGAGCCACTACTGTCAATGCATGTAAGAGGCCTTTCTCATGCAAATGTTCAATAATTTTAAGAATTTTTTGTGTTTAAATTTTTCAATTCATACACCATCTAACAAGTATTGTAATTTAATTTGCAACATCATGCCATATGCTGGTCAAGTTAATAATTCTTCATTGCCTGAATGCCACCAGACACACACACACACACACACACCACACACACCGAGTATAATTTCTTAGATTTTATAAGTGTGTGGCTTGAAAATAAATTAGAAAATTTAATTAACAATAATATTGTGTTAGAAACCAAATTAACACATTAAATTTCAAAGACGACAAACCAACACTTATGCACTCTTTGTGCATTCATCGGTAATAATGGGTTTTCCCCTGAAGACAAGGGATTTTTTTTTTTTTTTTTTTGTTTGTTGCCTTTTGATTTCTATGCAGCAAGATGAGAATAGCAGAGAATAGAATGGAAGATGAAACAATATTTAATAAATAATTGCCAAGAATATTTATTGCAACTGTTTTTAATGCCAGTGCTTTTTGTATTGTCTTGGCGTACTAATCATTTGTCTGTCTGTATGTCTGTTTGTCTGTCCATCTTCTCTAAAATATAAAATTAATGAAATTTGAATTTGAATACGAGATTGAAATTGTTGTTGATGCACTTACTTACTTCTTTATATACAACTTCTTTAACATGTACTGCCTTTGTACATAACATACTTATTGATATGCATGCATACATACAAACAAACAGATATTCTTGCACGAGTATACATACATATGCAGATATTTTGTAACAACAATTCAAATATTTTATTAAAATTTCTTGGTTTAACTGCTTTGCTTTGCTCTGCTCTGCTCTGTTCTGCTCTTTATTGTAAATGCAAATTGTACACAAGCGTTGCAAACAACATTTACTTCCTATTCTGGTTTGCGTGTTTGTTTGTTTCGGTGTTTGTAAAACTATTTCCGAATATATAGAACCAGTGTCTATTATTACAATTATTCTCTGTACAATGTAGCTTTATGGATATCAAACAATTGCTTTATTAAAACCACAAACAAGCACAAGACAAGATATCAGGCCAGAGACACCTTACATTACGAAAGGGGGGGGCCAGAACTCTGCTTGTATATATATTTTCTATTTGATGGTATATATCCGTAGCGCCGCTGTGGATAAACACTGAACAGAATCGTTGCTTTCTCCCAAAACATGATGATTGTTTTGCTGTATCAGGCTCTAGAAGGGTATTGTTGCCATCTAATATCGCCAAGAAACGAAACTCTGCTCAGAAGTTATTGAATGGTGGAATGGAAGTTATTGAAGTAGTGAGGGATCTTGTTATCTTATATTCTTTATATCTTCCATATACCCGCTGAAGTATCAGGTAGGTTTTGATTAGATCAAGACGGAGACTTAACCTCCCTTAAATTAAAAATCCAAACAATACATAAGGAACAATTGCGTGTCTTCTACTGCACTGTAAACTTAGGTTGCTTGTAATTGAAGGCGCCTTAGTATAGTGGGTAGTGTATTGGTTTATTAGACAAAAGGCCACGGTTCAAACTTCAAGGCAGGCATCAAAACGAAATATGAAAATAAATTTCTTCGGCGAATTCTTCTTAGCAAATTTCTCTCAGAATTTCTCTCAGTAAAATTGCCATGTCATGGATGGAACAAAAATGCAAGTTATCGACCTAAAAAATTCAAGTCTTCATCCAAAAAAAAAGTCATTCTACAAAAAATTGCAAGTTATCGGTCGAGAAAGTGAAAGTCATCGACTAAAAAAGTTCAAGTCGTTGTCCGAAACAATGCGTCATCGATCAAAAACCGCAAGACATCTGGAACAAAGCGAAATAAAAAATATTCCTTCGGTGAATTCCTCTTAGCAAATTTCTCTCAGAGTAAATAAAATTGCCATGTCATGCGTGGCAAAAATAGTCATCGACCAAAACAACAATGCAAGTTATCGACCAAGAAAATCTAAGCCTTCATCCAAAAAAAATCAATCTACAAAAAAAAGCAGTGATCGGTCGAGAAAGGGCAATCTTGGCCAAAAAAGTTCAAGTCGTTGTCCAACACAATGCAAGTCATCGATCAAAAATCTCAAGTCATCTGGAACAAAGCGAAATAAAAAAATATTCTTTCGACGACTAGCTCTCAGTCGTCTTGTGGCAAAAAATCTGAAAGTAAATATTACCACGAAAATGTTCTCTATAATCTATCAAACAGAGTTGACTTTAAATTGCTGGTCCCGTCACTCATGTATAAACAGTTAACACACACAACATAAGTGGTGTGAGAAGCTAGGTCATAATCCGGACGATTAATTATGTATGTATGTAATTGCAGTAAGTGTGTAATTGTAGCAAGTTTGAAAATAAAATTTCTAAGCCCTCAGTTGTGTTCATAACAGTTTAATACATCATTGCTTATAAGATAGGCCAACTCTGCATTATCGTATCGAAAATGTTTATTAGAATAATTATTATAATTATTGCATTTCGACCATGGATGGCATCCAAGTACTTACACACACAATAGTATTTAATTTGTAAACATTTCTTGTTAATAACCAAATACAGCATAATGCCATAGAAACAGCGTGTATTTGGCAAAAACAATTTCAATATGAAATTCAAGAATTTTGCAGAGATTATCCATCATTTTCTAGAATTTACTACTTCATTACTGCAATCAAATGCATCATTATGATGATTAGACGAGTTGGTTTTCATACCATGACGACATTGTCATTATTATTCTTATCATTATTATCGATAACTTTAAAAGTAACATTTTTATCATTAATTATGATTAAAATAAATGAATTCATAACTGACTGACTGACTGACTAACTAACTCACGGACAGATGATGTATTGATTGACCGACTCAAAGTTAATGTGTAAATGAATGAAAGAATGAAGGAATGAAGGAATGAAGGAATAAAAGAACATATGATTGAACGGATAGAGATGTAATGTGGTATCCATTCAATTTGAATTTTAGTTTCATGAATTCAATCAGATGTGAACGTTTAAGATTTTTCTTTTAATATTTAAGAGTGTGTTTGTGTACGTTTATTTAAATGTATTTGTATTTGCATTTCCAGTTAAATTTAGTCAATATTACTCCAAATATTTACCTGTTAATTATGATAATGGAAGCATTTGAATAATTTATCGTTAAAAACAAACAACAACAACAACAACAACAACAACAACACCTAAATCAACTGCTAATGTGATGAAATTTCTCAAAAGGAGAAAAAGAGTTGACAGCCAAATACCCGATAACATATCGTATAAGAAATTGGGAATTTGTCAAAAAGTGCCAAAGAAACTAATTAAAATCTTAAACTATAGAGCCCCACCTCTGATAAATAAATAAAGACACAATATGGGAGATTTAGGAGAGATAGGTCAATTCGGCATAAATAATTGCCAGTCGTAATATCATATGAAGCATTCCCCTTAAGCCAAGTCACGATTAACCAATCTTGGTAATCAGTAACAGGTTATGAGCAATTAAAACATTACTCCCTGCCAATTAATTCGAAAACCATGCTATAAGTTTAATGAGTTAAGTCATCGATATCACATCTACTAACGATAAAGTACCAAGAAAAGTTGTATCGAACAATATTCTCTTATTCCTCAAACAGATCAATCGAACTATGTCGTATTCTTAACAAAAGGTTAAATTGACTGTTGCTGGCTGTGATCTTCTTTCTAGATGGATAGGATTACACGTAATCAACCAATAATGAATGAAAATAGTTCAAATACACTGTACATCGATTGAAATAAAAGGAACTGGGTGTAGACTAAAAGCCGTATGAGATACAACTTCCAAATCATAGACGATTCATGCAACGTGTGTCCAAGCGTTGCCATTATTGAATATTGTGGCTCCAAGTCTTTTCGTATCTTGCAAATGTTTTTCGATCAAAGCTCGGACAAACATAGCAACTATGTTTAGAACTTGGGACCTGTTATTATAATAACTTGGCTCCACTGGACTTACTAAATGCATGACACTATTTTGGTGCCATGAATATTTGGCTTCTCAGTATGATATTCAAGCAACATTTCCTACATGTAAGATCAGCTTGCAATAATTTCCGGCTTCAACTTGTATTGTAGCCAACTTTCTTGCTAACGCTTCTACTTTTTCTGGCAGGTTTTCGCAAGTTTGATGTTAATCTCCAAGAATTATCGCTTTCTATACCTTGTTTTCGAATGTCTTGAAAGACATAAACGTCGTTTGCTTTTCGTGTCAAATTAACTACTTCTGAACTTCACAATTCAGCACATTACTAGAGTATATTTGACAAAGGTTCCGGTGACCAATCAGTGAATTTCAACTGCTCGTTTTTTAATTGAAGGAATAATATTTCTCGCATATTTTTCTTTCCTTCTAAGCTTTGCAGTGTCCCTTAGATATTAAATTAGTCATGCAGTTATGCATAAACTGCATTATTACATCACTAACACTACATTCTCAATCACACAATCTATTTATAACCTATAAAAATGTAATCTGGCAACTCTCTCTGATATGAATATTTAGTTGTGTTGTATGATTTAAATACGACTAATAATGATGTTTATTAAAAAAAAAAATAAGTGAGAAACTAGATATGAAGCCTCGTTAACTGTTTCATTATGAATTCATAAATTCATTGGATTATATTCCTTTTAAATTTTTACAAAACACAAACATATATACACCCTAACACATAAATTCATAAATGCAGATGAGCACACATTAACACAAATTATTTTACGAGAATCATTTAAATATCAATTCAAATATTGTATAATTGTGCATACACAAACTCGTTGTTGTTGTATTTGTTGTTGTATTTGTAGTATATTTATGAGCCATAGGAAATGAAAATGAAAATGAAAATGAAAATTGATTTAAGCCAACTGATCAAAATGTTATAGAACAACTTTTAAATGATGTGATAGCATGAATATGCATAGATAAGCTCATTTAGAAAACCGTTTAGAAATTGTCATCAAATCTTTTACAGTAGATAAGGTATAGTAAAAAGAAATCCCTTGTTTTGGCATCAAATTGAAGGGTCACATATACATGGTTTTGTTTGATAGACTGTCGCTATTTTTGGGACTTGGAAAGAATCGTCTATATTGGCGAAAAACTGAGAAAAAAAAATTCAAATTAGCGGAAGGGCATCGAAAAACTTAAACGATGTAGTTTTGAAGTCGCCATAACCTATCAGATAATATATTGACTTCTAAGACGCGAATTTGTGGTTCTAAAGCCAGCTCAGATATCTCTAAACAAACGATATATGAAAAAGTATTTCTTCGGCGTCTTCTGGAATGTAAAAATTGCATTGAAAAATTTCTCAAAAATCTATCATTCTGAGTCGACTTTAAATAGTAGATTCCGCCACTCATGGATAAAATTAACACACACCATACAAGGTTGTGTAAGAAGCTAGGTCGTAATCCTCACAAGATTATAACAGCCAATTACGTCAGCAATGTAGCATTGAACAGTGCCAAGGTATTAGGCTACGTAAGGTGGCTTACCTACAAGCCAATACACAATGTGGGGTTCAAACAGACCTTACACGGAACCATGCTGACCTCAAAATTGTTTGAGGAATTTAAACAAAGATTTTCAATAGTGAAAGGCTAACAATCTCCGCCTTTACATGGCCATAGGGGTTATTAGTTTATGAGGTAAGCCACAGTCTCTAACTTCCCAAACTCAGTTTCAGCTCCGACAGAAAGAAAGCCACGCTTTTCGACATATTTCAATGGGACAGTGACCTATTAGATGCTATTAGATCTGTTCTCATAAGTCCAGCCAGCCTTGCAAGAATAGACGCATTTTTCTGTTGCTAACACAGTAACAGTTCGAAAATTGCACACACCAATTACCGAGAATATCCAATATTTTCGCCGTAGTCAGGTAGATAGCGTATGCATGAAGCCTCGGTTCAAATCCCAGGTCAGATATCTCCATCAAAATGAAATATGAAAGTAATATTTCTTCGGCGATCTTCCCTTAACAGATTTCTGGCAAGAACTGTTAGAGTAAAATAAAATTTCCATGAAAAAGTTTCTAAAAATTCTGTCATTCGAAATCGACTTAAAACTGTACGCCCCAGTACACATGCATAAAATAAATACACACACCATAGGTGATATGAGAAACTAGGTCATAATCCTGACAAAAGGGTTATAATGACCAATTATGTACATAAGTATACAATATCGTACTGGAACCCTTATCGGAGTTAGATCGGTTCTTGATTTAAAATTTCTTTGAGAAAACCTTGGCATTCATGGATACGGACTTAATTGTAACCAATTTGTCCCAATAAATCATACAATTTTAACGAAAGCAGCCTTCAGTAATGGACCCAACCTCCTTGAAATCGATCTGTCCCAATAACTCATAGAGTTTTAATGGAAAACAGTCTTCAGTAACGGACACAACTTCAGCCTGAAATGCGTTATAACAGGAGTCATAACGTCATAACAGGAGTTTCTAGTTAGAATTTCGAAATAATATCTTTTGCGGAGGAAATTATAGAGTACCAGAGTTACTGACATGAAACCATTTGCAGTGGAAATCGATTGTCTTACGGCCTTAGTGTTACTTTATTCGATAGAAAAATCATACTGCTTGGGTGCTGAAAGAAACCTTGAAGTGTCATTGTTTCTTAAGACGATCTATTTTATTGATTATTAATCCTTTATTAATGCCGTAGTCTAGTAGGTAGTGTTTTGGCTTATTAGACGAAAGGCCACGGTTCGAATCCCCGGTCAGACATCAAAAACGAAATATGAAAAAAATATTTCTTCGGCGACTTCCTCTCAGCAGATTTCTGGTAAAAACTCTGAGAGTAAATAAAATTGCCATGAAAAGTTTCGCAAAAAAAAATCTGTCGTTCGGAGTCGACTGTAGGTGCCGCCAATCATGTATAAAATTAACACACACAACATAAGTGGTGTGAGAAGCTAGGCCGTAATACTGGCTGAGGGGTTGTAATGGCCAATTATGTATGTAGGTATTCAAAATGAATAGAAAAATCCTTTTTTAATGATATCCTAACAGAATGGTCAACTGGGTATAATCATGTCATAAGTTTGTGAGTATCACACACACACACACAATATATTTGCATTAATATTTCCATAAAATTTTCTATTTATTAGTGTATAATTTAAAGAAATATTATTGCTATTATTGTTATTATTATTGTTGTTGTTGCTATTGTTGTTGTTGTTGTTGTATTTTTTCCCATATTGTTGTATTCGATTGTCATTCGATTGTATTCGTGTACTCATCATAAAACGCATGTATTTATTACTCGTATATACAATTTATTATGAGTGTGTGTCTGTGTGCATGTGTATATTTATTATTGTATTGTGAATATGAATATATTTTTGTTCTTATTGTTTACGTATAATTTTAAATTCAATTTTATGAATTTATCATAATCGCTTATAAATGCTTATTTTTTCTGTGCTTTTCCAAGAAGAAACTTAAATGCAGACAGAGATACACAATACATACATATGGATGTGTGCATGTATTTAGAATGAATGTATTGTATTTTATGTATTGATATTTGAAATAAATTTAATTTATAAATACATACATACATACACTCATACACATACACAGTTTTGGATTAGATTGTTTGTTATTTGTGCATGCATTTACTATTTATCCGGAATGGTAGGAGGGGAGGACAATAATTTATTCATTTATGCACCTAAAATTTATTCAATATTTTCGTATGTTTTATTATAAATTTCTGTTAAGTGCCTTAAAATATTATTGACACATTTTCAATTTCGATTTGACACAATTAAAAGGAAATGCCGAACTAGGGAGCAAAATGTAAATCCAAAAATGCTTGTAAATATTCTAAAAAAGGTTACGATTACTGCATTAAATGTCTGTTAATTTAATGAAGATTGAATGAAAAATGAATTGAAAATATATGTTGCAAATGAAACTTTAAGGTTTTTTTTTTTGTTGTTTTAGAGAATTTTGGAAAAGATTTTCAATGTTTAAAGTTGTGACAAACTTGCTTACTTACTTAATTGGTCATTACAACACTTTAGTCAGCATTATGACGTAGTTTCTCACACTGTCTATGTGTAAACATAAGTAGAGGACACTGAAGAACAGATTTTTGAGAAACTTTCCATATTAATTTTTTTCCCTCTTAGAGATTTTGCCATAAATCTGCTGAAAAGAAATCACCGAAGAAATATTCTTTCATATTTCATTTCGTTGAAGATATCTGACTTGGGGTTTGAACCGTGACCTCACTTCTAATAAGCCAATACACTACCTACTAGACTACAACGACTTTCAATTCGAATACCATCTACTTTAGACTACCCTAATATTCACATTAAATTGATAATATTTTTATGACAAAACTTTCTCGACGAAAACTCTTCAAAAAATTTAAATGCTTTTGCAAAACGTTTTAAGAAAATATTCCTTTCCTGCACGAAGGTGAAACCACTTAAAATTGTTTTCTTTGTAAATTTACTCCAAGTTTATTGAAACGAAATAGTGAAATTAATTTCTAAACGAAATGTCACAATGTCATGAAGCTTTTCTTTGGTTGTCATCATAAAACCAAAACCATGGCAAAAAAAAAAGTAAAGTAAAGTTTCAAAGAAATTAACAAAATATTGCCACCATTTTAGTTTTAATTTGCTGGTATAAATTTTCGAACTAGTTGCGAAGAGAGCAATAACAACAAAAACAAAAAAAAAAGTGAAATTACACTTTCTAATCATATTAACACTCATGGAAAAATGTTAGTGGCAATGAAAAAAATTCGAGTTTCTATAGGAAAAATTCATTTTTGAATTCAAATCGAATGGCTTAAGTAATTACAGAGCTTTGCAACATCAGATATTACCCTGACTATCCTGGTTAAGTCTATTTATCTATCTTGGCTTCGCCGTTACCACCAAAAGTGATGTCTGTCTGGAGATCAAGCGCAGGATCACTCTTGCCAGCAGGTGCTACTATGATCTCAATAGGCAATCGAGTAACAGAGACCTCTCTCGTGCGACGAAATTAATACTCTACAAGACGCTCATCCTTACCCGTGCTTCTTTATGGTGCAGAGCAGTGGACCTCATTAAGCACCGATGCAGCAGCCTTGAGAGTATTCGATAGAAAAGTCCTACGTAAGATCTTCGATCCAGTGCGAGTTGGCGAAGATTTCCACATCCGATGAGCTGTATGAGCTCTTCAACGCATGGACGTTGTGCAGCGTATTAATATCCAGCGGCTACGCTGGCTCGGCCATGTCGTTCAAATGGGGAAGGATGCTCCGGCGAGACGGGTATTTGATGCGGGGATCTGCGGAAGTCGGCGAAGAGGACGTCTTGTATCCGTTGGAAGGACCAAATCGAGGAAGCCCTGTCATCGATTGGTGTGACCAACTGGCGTAGGCGCGCAAGAAGCAGACGCGCCTGGAAGGATGTGTTGCGGCAGGCGAAATCCGTTAATCGGGTTATTATGGCCAATTAAGTAAGTAAGTAAGTATCCTTGGTTAAGTCAACATTTCTATTATTATCAACGGAATGAGATGCTCATCTGTGAGCCATTTGCATAGACATATGCTAACTGATTTATTTACTTCATTGGCCATTACAACCCTTTAGTCAGGATTACAACCCTAGCTTCTCAAATCACTCATGTTTCCGAGACCTTAAGAAACTTTTCAAGGCACTGTTATGTACTCTCAGAAATTTTGCCAGCACACTGCAGAGAGTAAGTAACCGAAAAAAATATTTTTTTTTCATATTTCGATGCTTTAGCCAGGTGTTGAACCACACTACATACTAGACTATGACGATTTCAACAAATCGAATTTCCTTCTCTTCAAAAGCAATCATTATTGCTGTATTAGGACAGGAAACATTAATCAATGCTGTTGGAATTTCGCCATTCAATTTGAAAAGTGGTTTTGGTTCCTTCTAGGCATTAAGAATTTATCGAATAATTGCAACTTTCCATGAGTGTATGTCACAAAACTAATTTGAAAAGCGGTAACAATTCTTAAGGAAATGAACAAAATTTTCTGAAAGCACCCAAAAACAACAACACAAAACGTCTACGAAAGTATTGTGAACATGATGATGAAATTGAACTGAGGATGCATCTTCTAATAACGAAACGAATTCTCAAGTTGCAATAATTGACATTGAAATGTTAAAAGAAGCAACAACAAAAAATTATTGTTGATGTTATAGTGCTTTCCTCTGGCACCTCTTGCAACTGCTTCAGCAACATATCAACAGTTTACCATTACCATACATGTGTGGCAAGCGTGCCGAAAGTGCCTGTGCCTGCCGCATGTAACTTACGTTTGATGTTGGGCTTTATATTGGTAGGGTTTGAAATTTCTAAACACCTACCCACCTGTCGTAGTTTTTTGAGTAGAAAATAATTGACATTAAATTAATTAGAATCTTTTGCCAGTTGTTGCTGTTGTTGTTTTCGTAATTTTTGTTATTCTTTTCGATGCACGTAGAATATAATTTTCTCTGGCATAATGATTTTTACTGTAGAACAGCAAAAGTCTTTGGTTGGTTTCATCTTCTCTTTGTAAAGTCATGCTCTTCTACGACTTATTTATGTGTGCGGTTGTACAGATTCGAACGTCTTTTTTGTTTTTTTTTTGTTTTGTTTTTTGGTTTCTTTTTCTAAGTAATTGTTGTTGGCGTAGGAGTATCTGTAGTAGTAACGGCAGTGGCAGTGGCAATGACAGTGGCTGTTGTCTGTTGCCAGTCAGTCTCTTAATATGTCTGCCTGCAGTATATATGCAGCGTTTGTCTGTTACTCAACTTAAATGCAGGCTTTTACAATATACGCACACTTATTTTCACGTATCCACTAAAACAAATACATACACATACATTCAAACACACATACATACATACATACATACATACATACATATTATCTTTACCACTTCTTTAAATTACAGACATCGTACCGAGTCAGACAGCATAGATAGGGCAGAAAGGAAAGAAAAAACAAAAGAATTTCGTTAAGATAGACAAGCAAACAGACAGATAGACAGACGTACAGATAGATAAACAAAACTATCGGCAGATAGACAGACAGACAGACACATTGAGACAATGTAAATGTTTGCGGATATTGTCATGTTGCACTTTTCCTTTGTTTTACTTGTATGTGAATTTCTAAGTGTGTGTATGTATGCGTGTGTATGTATGTGTATTGCATGTATATTTCAATGCCAATAATTGCAAGTGGAATTCATTGTTTTTCCTCTTCTTTTTCATTTTACATTTTACACAGTATTTCCACACTACTACCCTACACTAATTAGACAAGAATATGTGACGTCAAACATCGAAGCAGTTGTTAGCGTATTTTAAGGTTTCAGAGCAAAAGAAAAATTTTAATTTTCTTCCTTGCACTTTTGTTTGTTAAACAAACTGCTGAATTTCTTTGTAACAAGCGGAAAGCAAAACCCCACCAACTGAGCGGTACTGCAGTATTTTTCTCGGTCTTATCTGCTGTCAATTAATTGAGTACGATGAAAATTAGATCTTCAACTGACAGATATTTAATGGATTTCGCACATTGCTTTGCTTTGTGCATGCCTGTTTCTATTAGAGAAGCAGTTGAGTATGATGGAGCCAATGATCATCCTCGGCATTCTGAGAATCATCTTCTGTAGGGTTTGCACTGTTGATTTGGCAGGTATGATCAATAGGTTTTTGTCTCTGCTATCCCGAATCTACTGTTGAGTCTAACCTACTCTATTATAACGGGGCGCATATATACTCAAGCCTCAAACATATTGTATATCATAGAACAGAAAATTGTCTTTCCTGGACCAGAATTTTATACGTTTTAATGACTTATCACTCGCTTCACTGTCAATTTCGTGTATTAGGAGTTTGAACAAATGTTCCTAAGTTAAGTCTATACTTATCCCCAAACTCTCACAAACAAACAAAGATAATGTTTATCCCAGCACACGACATTGTCTTTCCCAGAATATGATTTTAGAGACTTAACGCCTTGATGACATATAAATCGCTTCACTGTCAAGTTCGTGTGTTAGAAGTGTGAACTAACGTTCCTAAGTTATGTTGTAAGTCAAGGAAAGCTACAATTTAATAGGCTCAACTTTTACGAAGACGAACTAACGTTAAGCAGCTGGAGGTAACGTGTTCATTAGGGTCCTGTACTAATCGGCCAAACTATAATTTAATTATCTTAGGACCCTGTAGTCTAATAAATAGAAAATAATAGAAAAGAAATCTCCAAATTTTCGAGGCTTACATGTTGAAAAAAATATTTGTTTTTAAAACCCCTCCCGGTGTTATTCTTGGCAAAAGCTGAGAGAATAACTAGTTTTCACGAAAAATGTTTTTAAATCTGTTATTCATAGTCGACGTTAAGAAATAAATAAAATTAACATCCAGAACATGGGATCAAATCCACAATCCCGCCTAAAAGTCTGCAATGGACAAAGATAAGTGCAAGTAACTAGATTTGCCCAATTGTATGCAACAATTCTTCACTTATCCCCAAATGTATACTCAGAATACTAACACAAATTCATTAGATTTCAGAGCCAAAAGTAGAAGTCCTTTCATTTGTCTTAACATTATGCATTAAAGTACTTTAACAGTCGCCATTAACCATAGCATAAAACTGTGCTCTTCATTCTGATTATCATTGTATTTTTCATTTTCCAACTTTTGTTGCAGAATGCATAGATTTTTTCCACTTCTGCCAGATACAAATAAAACCAATAGAACAACGACTCTATTCAATAATATTTTGCAGTATCTGCAGTTTTTTCTTCTTCTTTTATTCTTTGCTCCTCCCCCCCCCTTTAATTTCTCTTCTATTGCCTTCGTTCAATGCTTTTGTGGAGAGTTGATTAATTTTTTTAATTTCCTTTTCAATTAATATTGATTCTAAAAATCACAAAATTTAATTAATTTTTACAACAGCAATCAATGATGAATTCGAAATAAAGTAGAGAGACTTTTTGTACAAAACACAACAAAAAAAAAAAACAAAAACAAAAAGAAAAGTGAATAAATTTGATTGGCAAAAATTGGAATTGAAGAAAATAAATTAAATTTAAAGGAAATGTTTGTCAAGGTATCCAAGTAATATTAATGGCATGGTAAATCATTTATTTCAAGTAAAATAGGAAATAAAACGGAACTTATTTAGACAATACAGAAACAAAATTAAAAATTTCCTGATAAAATAAATCAGGTTTCAAGTTAATAAGAAATTGATGAGTTGTAGGATGTGAATCAGAAACCAATTTGTTACTGGCAAATATTAAGGCAATAAAAGACGTTCAGCTCAACATAATTAAAGCAGAGGCATTAACAATGCCTGTATCAGAAACAGGTGCCTTAAAACAAATCCTAATACTGGGGGAAAAAACCCCCAGAGCAACAGTTCGACAATACATTGATTATTCTGCATAAATAACATTCAAATACACGATGTCTATCGGTTCAAGTTTGATAACAATTACCAAAAAACTTGTCCAGCTATCGGTAAGTCCCAGAATGTCAGTACGACAATGCAAGAATTACTCTTCATACCACAAATAACATTCAAATTCATAATATCAATCAGTTTTTCAATTTATTGATAACGATTACCAAACAACTTATCAAGTTATCGAACGATTAAGATCTGTCTGAGGCTCCTCATCAGTTTTCTAAACCTTAAAATAGCCCTGCATTGAACTTAAATTTAAAATCCAATCTCCTTTAAGGCTATGGAACATAAAACACTGCCACTAGAAAGGTAAAGACGACCCAAAGCATTATATTTTAATTGATTAAAGAATTTTGAGAAACTCTGAGCCATAGCTTACATATAACGACATGCTATGCAGCTTTCCAATCAATAGCACATTACCCGACCGAAATGTAAAACCATAGATCAGTAGATAGATCATCACTTGCTACTGGCAAAATGCATGTCTATTCCAGTATTATGGTCTTTATTTTACAGCACACAGAGAGATAGAGAGAGAGAGAGAGAGAGACCTTCTATTGATAATGGATTATGTGCAAGAGACAATGCTGTGTGCTTTAGATTTAAAATCTTAACAAATAAATCACAAGGTGGCCCCCAAAGGTAAGTGTATAATCTGTTTGAATACTATACTGCAGATCTGACACTTTGAAAAATTTTCAAAAAATATTTCCTTCGGCGAACCAACAATCTTCCGCCAAAATCTCTGCTCATTAAAATTCTAAATTTATTATCAAAATTTTCATTCAGAAAACTAATATTTATTAACATACATTAATTGCTTGTATTAATATTGTTAAATTCAAAAAAAAAATGTAAAAGCTTCTCTTAAACTTCTCTCTTAAGTTACAAATGAAAACATGCGCTCATCGCTCAAACGGTAGAAAATAATGGTGAATACTGTTACACACAATAGGGGGATTACAGGCAATTGAAGGGATTGGAAATTTATTAAATCTATTGTTTAGCAATCTATTGAAGTACGATGTATTGTAATAGTTATTAATTTATTTACAAAACATTAAGGAAATTAATATGTAGAGGGCTATTTAAATGCACGTTTGACTATTTGCTGTTTATAGACTTATAAGAACGGCATTGTTAATGTGTCAACGAGACTAGACATCTATCAATCGTGGCTGTCTGTATTATATTTCCATCCGATATTTTCCGAATTTGAACACAGCATGTTATGTTGCATCATGTCCAGAGAGACATTATGGCCATCCTGAATAGCTATTGTGACAAAATAGGTATACTGGGAACTTCTATAACAACCTAGTTCCATTAGGAATTGGATTGAGTTGTAATTTTGATCTACGAATATACGTACGAATGTACGTATGAATGTACGTACGAATGTACCTATGAATGTACCTACGAATGTACTTACATCTTCTCTGCTTTTATCTGGCAATTAAAAACCTGAGACAAAG
Source organism: Sarcophaga bullata (assembly GCA_005959815.1). Classification (NCBI taxonomy): domain Eukaryota; kingdom Metazoa; phylum Arthropoda; class Insecta; order Diptera; family Sarcophagidae; genus Sarcophaga; species Sarcophaga bullata. The sequence continues at coordinate 712,260 of QOCX01000020.1, read as the reverse complement.
TATTCTTGGTTATTCAGAATTTATTTACAGAACATGTTTTGACCACAAGTTATAGTTGAATGACAGAATATGTACTAACAGTATCATAACGAAATCTAACTGCATTGTGTTGGCTTATTGGACAAGAGCCCGTAGTTCAAACCCCAGCTCGGACATGTCGAACAAAACGAAACATTAAAAAATGTTTCTTTCGGTGACTTCATGTCAGCAGTCTTCTGGCAAAAACTCAAAGGGCCATTATTACAAGTTGCCATTAAAAGTAACTTTAGTTAAAGGTAACTTTAAAGTCACCTTTAACTTCTCTTAGTTATTACAATCTAATGATAAAATAATCTTTTAACTTTTTCAATAATATGGCAGTGCCGTAGCAGTTTTTTTTAAACGCATTGGTAACTACGAGCTTCTTTTTTTTTTGTTGTGATTGCTCATTTTGTTAATATTTGAAGTTGCCATATTGAAAATAATATATAATATGGCAAGTTCAAACATAAACTTAACTTTACAAGTTACAGTTACTTTAGCTTAAAGTTCACTTTTACGTTATTGTCCATTTATAATAATGAAAAACAATTTATCTGCTCTTTAAAATCCTTCCTTTAGTTAACGGCAAGTTGTAATAACGGCCCTAAAAGTAAATAAAATTGCCATGAAAAAGTTTCTCAAAAATCTATAGGCTACACCCCTCATGAATAAAATTAACACACACAACATGAGCGATATGAGAAACTAGGTTGTTGTCTTGACTAAAGGTTTGTAATGTTCAAGTTAATTGAACCTAAGCTAAGCTTAGCATCTTTTATTATTTTCTTGCAAGCTGTAGATCTCTAATTATTAGATGATCTGTCATTAGCATAGGTTAGGTTAGGTCAGAGTGGTAGCCTCTGATATCATAAAACTCACTTGAGCACGCATAGCGGCCCGTTGTGACGCCACAGGTAGATGCAGTCCCTGTACTGACCAAGTTCTACCAAGTCCTAGCAAGAGATGGGCACTGACAAAGAAAGTGGATAACAGTCTCCTCCTCCTCAGCATATCTACACAAACGGCAGAAATCGTTGAATGGGAACCGCATCCTTTCGGCTTGTCTACCCATAATACAATGACCTGTAAGCATGGCCACTGTGATTGAGATAATGCCACGACTAAGTCTAAGTAATTGGTTGGTACGCCTTCTATCTATCAGGGGCCAAGTGAGCCTAGCGGTGGAGCAGGACTCCTCATTGACCCAGGATAGGTTGGTTAGTTGGATGTCCAACTTGACCGAGGTAAATGGGTACCGGGAGGATTGCGTAAGGTCTAGCGAGCTAGTCGGCCGTACAGTTTCCCGGAATTTTACTGTGTCCGGCGACCCAGACCAGTGAAACACTGAAGCGCCCAGAAAGATCTGTCATTAACTCCGTTTTAACTTTGAGATTCTTGAGGGATATAAAGACGGATTAAGGCTTGGTATTTAATATACATTACATGGCATTGATGGTTGCTTATATTATGTATGAAACTCTTTAAGAAATACTTGTTGTTCTTCAATTTTCAGTGACCAATTCTATGTAGAAGAAGGCAGAATGCAGGATCAGCATGATTACTTATGCGGGGATCTCGATTTAAAACAGAATTTTGATTGGTAATCTGTAAATATTAGAAGCAATGAGGCTACATACGCATAGAAACCATCCATTAATTATACAAGGATCTGGATTTAAACCAGAATATTGATTGGTAATCTGTAAATATTGGAAACAATGGGTTAGTAATACCTCAGTCGCTATTGTTAGGTTGTAAGGACCTCCACATATGTATTTGCCTAGCGCGATGTTATCATTCGTGTTCCGTACAAATGGCATTTAAATTTTAAAACAAAATTGAAAAAAATTTAATTGCCTTCTAAAGAAACATTATTTCTGAAAGATTATTTCTGATAAACCCTTTGAGACTTGTAATGAGGACTCTAATTGTGATATTTTCGTTGTCATTTTGGTTTCTTTTTTATTTCTTTCTTTTGCTTTTTGCGTTTTATAAGAACATAAAGTGTTTGTCATTTTGAAAGAGTTTTTTTTTTCTTATTGTACTTATTATTGTTATGACAATATTATATTATTTTTGTTGTTGTTTTTTTTTTGATTATTTGCATGGCATATTTGTATGAAATTCAAACAAGCATTTTATAAACGCCAACATAATGATGTTGTTGACGACTGTGCTTAAAAATAAAACATTTTCATATCTTTTTAAGCGTTTGCAGTTCAGTCGTCGTCATCATTAATTGAGTCAAGTTAAGATGAGTTGATTGTTGTTGTACATAGTTCAACTGAGTTGAATTATGAATTCAATTGTTTACAAGACATAAATTCTCGGAAATAAAGAACAAAAAATTCTTTGCTTTTATAATCCTCGAGAACAAATTAGAATCGTTTTTTATTTTTTATGTATAGAGAGAGAGAGAGAGAGAGAGAGAGAGAGAGAGAGAGATAAAGAGTTTTTAAATAATAAAAGAATATCAATATACAGTGCATGGACAGCTGAATTCTTGTCATATTTGAGGGGGATCCACTGTCTTTGAAGTCAAAGTTTAACCAATACTTGTTGGTTATTTGTAATCGTATTTGTATTTGTATTTGTATTTGGGTGTGTGTGTGTGTGTGTGTGTTTCTTTAGCGTATTTTATTTGTAATTTACGTAAATGAAATTAAAGTTTGTCCTTGTATACAACTACAACAATAACACAGCACAAAGGGAAATAGATAAACTTGTTAAAACAATAAAAACCAACAGCTACAACAACAACAACAACAATAACAAAAGGGAAAAAGTAAAAAAAGTTTATTTCAAACCTAATTTAGCAAAAATCAGATTAAAAAACTCCAACAAAAACCAACATAAAAGCAATTATTGTTTTCTCTCTCTCTCTCTATCATCTTCTGCTCTTACACAAACATTTACTACAACAATTTATGCCTTTCCTATCCTTTCCTTTCCTTTCCTTTCCTATAAACACAACAACAAAAACTCACTGTATCTCAATAATTTGTCAAGGCAAAGAAAAAAACCCAAAGAAAAAAATAAAGAAGAAAGGAGAAGAATAACAAGCTAAACCAAGCTCCCTTTAAACAACAATAAAACAAATAAACGAACCCAATGAACGAATGAACGAATGAACGAATGAAAGAAAGCCTGTCGTCATCATAAAAATTCAACAAAATTAAACAACAAGAGGAATATGAATTTGTGTAGCAGAAGAGAAAAAAAGGTAAAATGTGCTAACCAGCTCAAGATTAAAACTGTTTGATGTTAATGAGTTTAATTCCTTTGCACAATAAACCAACACAAATCCCCCCCCCCCCTTACCTACCTATCTATATACTACACAAATTCCTAAAAGTTTGTTTTTTGCAAACAAACAAAAGTTACTTTCTCCTTATAAAGGATGGATGGTTTGGAAGGGATTGCTTTTAATGGAAAGAGTAACTAAGACGAGTGTATTGAATGTATATTGAGAGCCGTAGAGTGGTTGAATGCTTGACAGACGGATGCTTCAATTGATATCACAGTGTAACTTTATGATTTTCAGGAAATTGTATTAAAAACAGATTAAAAAACAAAGAAAACAAAAAACGAAAAACTTTTTGAAGTTTCTAAGACAACTTTATCAGTTGATTTGAAAATTTTAATTGTTTGAAGATATTTTTTTAAACGTTTTAACAATCAAGTTTCAGAAACGTAATAATGCTTAAAAATAATAAATTTGTTTACATAATTAAGCAAATATTTACAATTTCCACTAATTGGAATCACTTAATGAAACAATTTTAAGTTGTTGCAAAATGCCTTAAGCCAAGGATAACTTAAAGGATAAAGAGGACTATCAGCCAGTCACGATGGCTCTGACAACTCGACACGAAACATATCTTGTTCTAGGGTGTTCATATTTAGTGGACAATGTAATAACCTACTGGTAGATAGAGAAGGCTGGGAGACAGCTAAATACCAGTGTACCTTGTTCCCTTGCAACTAAAAACTTATTTGCTATACCAAAATGCCAAGCCTCTGATCTTCTACTGAAGCACAGGACTGAGCTAGTTGCAGTAAAACACAACGCACTTAAATTCTTGCTCAAAGTTCAGGACTTGCGGCAATTTTGGGAAAATATATGCACTTCCAACACCGTTATGATTTCTTATAGCTTTCAGAATTGAAATTCGAAACTTCTGATCTGTGGGTCTAAAGGTTCCTAGTGGAACCTTTGAGGTTCAGCTGGGCAGAGTAATTCTACTATTTAACTTTCATAAATGATGGCTGAAAACGAAATTTTGATAGCGGCTGAATATACTCATTGAGTGATGAGATTTTCTGAAAAGCTTTTAATTTATAGCTTAGCTGCGATTACATTCCGAACGTCATTCCTACACCCATCCAAGTCCATGAATGCCAAGAAATTCTTAGGAAAATTTCGGTTCATTAGACGCTAACTCTTATATGGGACAGGACATTGTTGATCAGCTGTCTATGGCCGATGCGCAGCTCACAATCTCCGTCATGTATCAGGGGATGGGTGGTTCAATTGCCTCAGTTAGAAAAGTTATTCTACGCTTAACTTATGGAAGACGCTTAACTTATGGACAGAAGGTACGTGACCTATTTCTATACTCTACTGGACTAGTGTGGATGTCTCCAAACTCATCGCACAATTTCACTTCTCACGATCCCCTGTTTTATTGGAAAGCAAGCCGATAGAGTTGGCATTCCCTTGTAAGACTTCTATTTATAGCTTCTATAGCTGTATTGCTAAGGACTGGAAGGAAACTGCCTTTCACTTGATTTTTCAGTACCCTGCTCTTTCCATGGAAAGGCGGAGGACCTTGATATTTCATTTTGTTTTCATCTTTGATGATTTTGGAACCAAGTAGGCTTAGCAGCACAATAGGTCTAAACTCTGAGCTATGAGGAATGTTGTCGTTCGAGGAGTGTTCATTACCTAATTAAACTAATGGCCTCCCCTAGTAGAGGAGTTTCCACGCTGCTGAGGATGCCAATATCTTCATGTGGAGTGAGAACGAATGTTTCCAAAAGTAGATTCTTATTAAACCAAGTGAGTTTAAGGCAATCCAAAACATTTTTGGGAAATTACATTCAGAAGGGATTTAAATCATGCGTCAAACTATCCTAGAATAACCTGAGATTAACAAGGAGGCTTAAAGGTTTTGTATTTCTTTGCTTGTTTTAAGATTTGGTAAGACAATACTTAGCATTTTTCGCCTGAATGAGAGCCTTTATTGCTAGAGTTTATAACCAAAATACCACAATCCACTGCTTACTTGATTCTTAGAAATTTCTTAACAAAATTTCAACTGAAAATCTTTTAACACACCCCCCCCCCATATTAATATAACGAGCTTAAAACTAAACAAATTAAAATTGATTATGGAAGAGAGAGAAATAAGTAAGAAAATATTTTCATACTTCAATTTCATTTGCCAACATCAGCAAATATTTCCCGCATAAACAAAGAAGAAATAACGTTTCTTATTCCCTAGAATCTGCTTAAAATAAACGCGTTAAACTTTACCGCAAAACTTTCTTCAAAAAAAGCCACAAAAACTTATGTGACAAGGATGGAATACGAAGTAAATGCCAGAGAACGAAATGGAATGGAATGGTCTCCTAAAAGGACTGCACGCCAATATCATTTTCATATACACGCTCGCAACAACACAATTTTTGCATACAACAACAGCATTAGCATCAGCATAAACATTAGCAACGACAACAACTATGGTAAGAGCAAGGAAAAGTTTTTCACAGCTTTTATTTGACACATGAGCGAAGAAGATAAAAAACGGATGGAAAGAGAGTATAAAGGACCATAGTGTATGCTGGATAGCAATGATAATAATAATGTCATGGCAAGTGGAAGAGAGAAACATTTTTCTTTTGAATCAACTTAAGTAAGTTTCGTAATTCTTTGATGCTCGACATTGTCCTTAAACAACAAGAAGGAAAACCTCATTCAGACAGATTACTTAAGATTGAAAGTTGAATGTGAACTCTGCCTAAAGAGGCTCCCACCATACGCATACAAACAATACCACTACCACACAAAAACAAAAAATGAACATGAATTTCTTATGTAAACGACCGTTAAAAAGAACATTGTTAGTGGCAATGGTCTTTCTTTAGATTTAGAATGATTTGATTTTCAAATTCACACCAAAACCCAAAATCCGCTATGTATGTATGTATGTTTATTGCTTTTGTACCGCACTATACCATCATCTGTCCATATGAAAATAATTTCAAGTTTAAAGATTTTGTCTTTAAAGTTTAGCTGCGAGAGAGGATGCATTTCAATGGAGAGGAACACACATAGACGCTGCGGCAAATGTCACTTAAGTAATGGGCGAAACAAAAATGCCGAGAATAAAAACTTTTTATGCGCTAAAACTGTAAAACATGGCTCATTTCGTCAAGTGAAACAATTAACCCTTGAACGGGTCATTCAAAAAAAATTGTAGTGAATTAGGAGAAGTTATACAGCAACAGAAAGTAGAAGAGGACTCTGTTGAGTTAAGTTAGGTTCACTTGGAGTCTCAAACGATCTATTGTGTTTCTGTCCGTCAATGTTCCTTTCTGTCAAGGACTAAAAAAAAAGTGCTTTAATAATCAACGATTCCAAATAGCAAAGAAAAACGCAAAAAAAAGCATACACAAACATAAATATATGAATGGTCATTACAACCCTTTAGTCAGGATTACGACCTAGCTTCTCACGCTACTGATGTTGTGTGCGTTAACTTTTATACATGACTGGCGGGACCTACAGTTTAAAATCGACTTCGAACGACAGATTTTTTCAGAAACTTCCCAAGGCAATTCTATTTACTCTCAGAGTTTTTATCAGAAGCCGCTGAAGTAATATTTTTCATATTTCGATTTGATCGAGATGTCTGAGCTGGGATTTGAACCGTGTTCTCATGTCTAATAAGCCAACACACTACCAACTAGTCCACAGCAACTTCTTCTTTACTTAGGACAAGTATTTTGACAATCAACGATTCTAAATCGCAATGAAAAACACTAAAAAGCGTACGTTTGTATTAAATGGACGTACTAGTCCGATAAGATCATGCCCTCAAAGGGTTAACACAATACATTGCATTGGTTGCGTACAAAACAATAGTAATTCATTGCTCCTCATCATTGTGGACGCTTTTGTTCTTTTTCCTGGCTGCATGCACAAGTTTATGTTGTCAAAAGTAAATGTACGAGCGGGTCTAAATAAGTATTCGAGTGTCTATGTGTGTGTGTGTGTGTCTATGTGTGTGGTTAAGTGAAAACTTTTTGAATTTAAAAGAAATGAATGAACCACCACTAGAAAACTTTTCCTGTTTACCAAGTTAACCAAATAACATTATTCGTGTTTTCCTTATTCGCGTTATTGTTGTGTTCGCATGTTCGCATGTTCTCTTGTTTGTTTGTTTTCGTTTTATTTCGGTTTTTCATTTTCTTTTATTTCGCTTGTGTCCTGCAGCTAAAAACTTAAATACGCGCATCTTTTGTGCAGCAAGCAAACACTCCCAGGCAAAAGCAAAAGTCATAAACGTTATAAGTAGTAGTATGTGTGCGTGCACGTGTATGTATATGTATATGTATATGTGTTTGATATGTCGTATGTGTATGATTTCATTTTTAAGCAAATTGCTTTTGTTTTCCAGCCAGGGATTTTGAAGCATAAACGGATGTGTAAGCGACTTTCTTGCATGATTCTAAATATGTGTGCAACTTAGTAATGATGGTAAGTACAGACATATACATATGTGTGTGTGTGTATATTTGTATGCGTTTATATAACAAATAAAATGAAACTAAAAAGTTCTACGTCCCTTTGCATACATATTCGTTCACTTGCATATTCATTCACTTGTGTTGTTTAAAGGATTTCCATCAACTACAATAGCAACAACCAACAACAACCAACAACAACAACAGCACCAACAACATTTGCCAGCCAGTGAACTATACATACATATTGGCATATTGCAGCCAAGACAATTTCTTTTACTATGTATGGCTGCTGGCTTGTTTAAAAGCGTGTTTTAGGAACTGCACTGGCAACAACAACAACAACAACTGAAAAATAAATGTCCTTGCAATGGCGCCATTGTCAACATCATTTGTCGCCATTGTATGGCTTACATATGTGAAGTATTCATAGATATTTTGCTTATATTTCTAACATGCATCACTTTCCCCTTACTCTTCCTCATCTTCCTTTGTCATTCCTTTAGGTTCCTTGTTCCCTATTTTTTATTTCAATTTTTTTTCCTGTTTTGCATTTGTTCCATTCAGTTGCATAAAGTTACGCGTTTTGCAACAATAGTAGTAAAAGAACTGTGTGATGTAAAGTAAATTTGCATTAGAATTCTTGCTCGCACATATCTATTTGAGAGCAAAAGAGAGCAGTAGACTCTCAACTTTTGCTATATTTATGCTTCTATTCTGGAAACCATAAATATATTACTTAAGCAAGCGTAGAGACCTGTGTGTGAGGAAAAGGGTGGACCAACCAGCGTTAGCAACGGACTGATGGATTGATTTATTAACTTATAAGTCGCTTGTGTTTGTTATACTCTTTGGACCTTAATAATCTACAGTTTAGGAGCATTTGCAAATGTGAAAAGATTCCTGTGTAATTGATAGGAAATCTACTCATTAACAGGGAGCTACTTCAGTTAACTTTAAAACTCATACGAATTTAAATCGCCACCCGTAGAGCCATGGTCATATTGACAGCTTTTTGGCCCGATTTACTGGGACAATTAAGCCTCAAAAAAATTCCTAACGAAAGTCTCTCCAACATCTGTGCAGGTCCATTAATACCGAGGACTGGTCAAGAAGATTTCGGATCGTTTAAAAGTAACTCTTTCTGGGTTTTATGAGATAGAAATTGAATCAGAAATTTCATTTTCGAGAGACGAAGTATTTCGAGGTCATAAGTATTCCGTTTACCTTAGTTAGGCTGTGTATACTCCTCTCATTTTATAAAGACACACAAATTTAGTAGCGGCATTATGGCACGTGCATTAGTGTAAGACTTAAGGAGAGAACTAATTCACTTCTGCCCTTAAATAGCAGTGCAATCCATCATATACTTGAGATTCTCACTAGCAACTGGCTTGCCAGAAAGTGTAACAATAAACTTGGTATTCCATGTAATAACTTCTACATAAGTTTTGAGTCTGAGGCGGAGAATGAAACAATATTTGAAATCGCTTTTTTATATTTGCCTCTGCTTTTCAAACCAAAAACTCACACACTATGCTGCGCGCCTGGCGTCACTCATTCCCGCAAGTCCTACCTTCTTTGATTAAATACCCGCAATGTCGAACGTTTTAGTGCAATTCGTTTTAAAAGAAAATTATGACAGAAGCATCATTAAGAAGAAACACAAATGAAGTCGGTTAAGCGATAAAGGAATTTAGTATGAAAGTCGGGACAACACTCGAGAATAGAAATCTCTCTCGGAATTTACGAGAATCGAACAAGAAATTTTTTAACTAGAAATTCAATCTAACAAGCAAAGCGAACATTAATAGAGTGAAGACCGTATTCCTTTCGAATAATTACGGCCAAACATTACAAACAAGCTTGCAATATCAGCTTCTTATAATGCAGCACTTTAACTAATTCACACTATAAGTCTTTAAAGAAAGTTTTCGTATAAAATCTTGTGGATGTTCAATGCAGAGATCTTGTTATTATAATGGAAGACATCAGTACCCTGGAACTATAACGGCAGAGTAGACGTTACGATAGGAAGTAATGGAAAAGAGATAGGTATTCTTATCATTCCAACGGCTATAGCGGCGATTAACGCGGCGATTAAAGCGGCAATTAGAGAGACAATAGCGGCAAAAATAGCGGCAAGAGCAACAATTACATTGGCAACTACAGCGATAACTGCGGCAATTACAGCGACACTTACAGCGGCAAGAGCGACAATTACAGTGGCAATTACAGCGGCAACTGTGGCAATTACAGCGACACTTCCAGCGTTTCAGCAGCAACAGCAGAAGTTACAGCTGCAACTGCGGCAATTACAGCGACTCTGCCAGCGACAGCAGCACAAGTTACAATGGCAATGATGTATTGTCATCGAAGGAACTGCATTTTCTTAACGGGGTAGTCATAAGATTATACGTTTATAAATCAGAGGGCCTTATAGGTTCATTAGAACTTTTTAATGGTTTCAATACGATTGAGGCTGTAATGCTTAATGGATGTTTTCGGTTTGGCAAAACTTCTGTACGATAAGGATTTGTGCAATCCAATTAGTAACTAAGTGCTGAAAAACCTACGCTTATGTTGGAGCAACAGTTTAGCTTAGCTATTCAACAGACTGTCAGTTACGTATCCATTTCGCTAGTGTGGTTCACCCTATTCATAAGGCAAAAATTTTATAATTTTTTTTTTTATTTTCCATTTATTCTTTACTCCTTTTATTCTTTTTCTTTTATGGTAATTGCAATTATGCGTATCCTCTAAGCTGGATATGTTAACAAATTGTAAACTTTATTATGCATGTCGCTATTGTTCTGTTCTCTCTGCCTTAACCATGGCATGGCATGGCATGGCATTTTTTTTTGTTACTTTTTTTTTTCTAGAGAACTTAAATTATCATACAATAAATACTTATTTTCTTAGAAAGTTAAGAAAGAAGTCGTTTCATAAATGATTCCTCTTGAATGCAATTCAAACAATATTGTTGAGCTGAGTTGAGTTAATTTTTATATCTTATGCAAGAACATATTTTTTGGGAAAACGAAATAAAATTATTAGAACAGGAAGGAGAATAGTTAAATGTGCATAGTTTATGGTGGCTAGGGATACAAACATTTTACAGAAGGAGGAATAATATTAATTCATAGGGCTTGTGCTCCACATAGTCTAGTCTCCATTCAAAAATGTTGAATTTAATGCCGTGGCTGCTTGCCTCTTACCGCCATTAAATTGAAGTTTTCATTTTTAATTTAAATAGCCATTGTGTTTCAAACAATGATGATCTAAAATATGACATTAGCAGCTACATATTCATCATCATTTGTGTGATTTGTTTAAAAAAAAAATTAGATTTTTTTGTTTTTAATTTCATGCTCAAATTAAAAAGGAAAACAAAAAACAAGGCAACCAAAAAAAACTACGTAGTTGTAGCGACAAATTGACTAATCCACCGCCAATTGTATACAACAGAATAAAATTTAGTTGAAAACAAATTGTTTAACATCCATAGACAACAATAAACCATAAAAGAATGCAGACAGACAGACAGACGACTAATAATGATGACATACCAAACACTGTTCCACTATTCCAAAACAATAACCAAGCCAAGCCATGCCAAGCCAAGCCAAGCTAGACCAAAGCCATGGATGGCATGAATGAACCTACAAGCAATGCGTATTTAAGCAAAAAAAAAAAATAACAGAACTACCACATTGACAATGTGATGGACTAACATTGCACACAAATACTGACGCCATAGATGCTTGGTATTGAGCGGGAAAACAAAAGCCATTGAGTGCAATCCAGAAAAGTGTACATTCAGCACAATTGATGGCATAAAACATGACACAAATGTTTGATGCTGCTTTCTGTTGTTCAAATTGAAGATTAAACTCATGCTTCGCATAACGATAATGACGATGATACTGGTGACAATGATAATGATGATGATGATGATGATGATGATGATCATTCTTTTTCGTTGGCGTACCTATCAATCATGCCTTTAGCTGTGTAGAAATTCACTTTTGGCTTCCATTTCCTCAGCTACATATTCATTCATGGAATTTCGCTGCCATTAAACAATAAAGGCCACACAGTTCAATATGAAAATAAAAATGACAAGAAATCTCTGAGTGCATAACAACAATGACGTTGTATGTACAACATTTTGTGGCATGCAATATTGGTTTTAAATTAAAATTGAACTAATTTTCAAAAGGAAATTCTAAGAGGAAAAAAAAGAATTTCGATTATTATTCTTAATTCATATGAATTGGTAGCGTTTATTCATAGTATTTACACACAGTATTTCGAAGAATGTATCATTGTAGAGAATGTATCCTTAAAGCAAAGAAACGTAGAAGAAGAAGGACTGGCTCTCTTGAGTATTATGCCACTGCCCACATTTAAATTTCTTTCATTTCCAGCTGATACATAAAATGTCATCATATTGTCAATATATGTACATCGGGTGGCTCATCTATCGCTTATTTCGCATCTGGCAATACTTATGTCATTCTATTCTGCCACAAAATTCAGTATATTATCTCCACTAAATATAATGAATTGCTTTATGCTAATGCCGAATGTGCCAAAATAATCATTAGAAAACCCATACGTGTTCTGACAGAAGCTAATGCACCCCTTACAAGCGACTGCTTGGTATGGCTTGTGAAGCGGAAACATCATTGGCAGATATTTCCTTGTCCTCACTGAACCTAACAAACTGATTTACGCTTGAGCAACGTTGGGACTTATTAAGCCCACAAGAAACTGCACGAAGATCCCGAGTATAGGAAAATAATTATCAGAAAACCCATACCTTCCGTTACAAGTAACTACTTGGTGTGGCTTTTGAAGCGGAGAAATCATTAGCCCCTATTTCTTTGACAATGAGGACGGCACAACCATTACAGCCAATGGAGGCACTTACCTCATCATGATAACTGGTTATTTTGTACCCACTCATCATGGTATTGATGTAAACGATGTTTGGTTTCAACAAGATAATGCAACTTGCCACACATCTCAGACCATAATCGATTTATTGCATCAAACGTTTGATGACCGTTTAATTAGACGAAATGGTGATGTCAAGAAGCTGCGATTTAACACTATTAGACCATTTTCTATGGGGCACCGTTAAAAAAAAGTGTTATGCCGACAAACCGCAGACAATTGAGCATTGAAAGGTCAATATTTGTTAAGTTGTTACCGTTACACTCGAAAAAGTGCATGGAAATTTATCCCATCGAATGAGGTACTATGAGGCTAGCCGCGGCAGCCATATGAATCCCGTTCAAAACCAATTTCAAATTTTTCAATGGCTTACTCTATAAATAACACCTCATAATGAAATACCCTGAAAACTATTTCCTTACATTGCCAATTAACATGGCCACACACTGTGAATGTTGTTGGGTTAGCATTTCTATTATTTTTCGGAAAGTATGCTTAAAGCGAATAATTGCTCATTTAACGATCATTGTTAAAATCAAAAATGAAAATGAAAAACATATTCGTATAGTGAAACATAAAAGTATACAACACACTTGGATTTTGTACAAAAAAAAAAGGTGGCAAGTCTAACCTTGAGTTATAAAAAACAATTTTGTTCCATTCACACAAGCCATGCCATCATATACAACATTAAAGTCTTTTCTATTTAAAATTTCCATTTTATGAACCTGTGCTATATTCTTAATCCCATCTGTATTGCATATAACTATTAAGTAGTTTTGCAGTTTCATTTTGTTTTACCATACACAGAAACAAAAGATGACACACAATTATTCATCGGATGTGGTCGAACATTTTGATGTGAATGTCGTCTGTTGTTTTATGAACAATTTTTTTTGTTCTTCTTCTCTTTCTTTTTGTGATTTCGTTTATTTAACAAAAAAAAAAATAACAAAAAAAAACTTTTCTAAATTAATTTATTCTCTGTTGATTTGAGTGAATTTAGATTACATGTCCTGTGGTCATATATGGATGTGCATTTTCCTAGTTTTTTTTTTTTTTGGTTACAAATTGAACCAATTGTGTGGCAATGATAAATAAAAAAAAGTTTTGCTAATTACACACAATTAATGCTTTTAACATAATTTGCTAAAATTGGAACATGGATTTACAGAATCAATAAATAATTTAATACAAAGCAAAACTTAACATATCCATATGATGTCGTGTAATTGTCATACTTGTGAGGATACAAGGCACTCATGTAGAGAATATTGAAAATATTCCTTAATGATTGGAAATAAAACCAAACCTGCCAGATAGTATGCATTATAGAAACCAGTAAATGAAAATTCAATTCGGCTTAGACTTCAAGTTTGAGTTTCTTTTTTTAAAGTGCAAACCCTGGCAAGTACCTTACTAATCCATGAGTGTTGGGGTTGTGGGTTCGATTCCCCACTAAGACTCTGACCTGTTACACTTTGTTAAAACTTGGTATATTAATTACAAAAACAAAAAATTATATCGGAAATCTAACGCTGATCACCTGCCATCTCTTGGATCTCCTGCAGAAGAAAGAAGAAGAAGGTTCCTTCCTTTAGTGGACGCAAAAAAGATGGTTCGGGCATTGGAAAAAGTACCACTTTTGGAATTCTTGAGTTTTATCCTTAAACCCAATATAAACGTCTACTCGCTTGCTTTTCTGTCCATAGCTTACTTACTTAATTGGTCATTACAATGCTTTGGTTAGGATTTCAACCTAGCATGTCATAGCAGTCAATTTAATATTGACTCCGGCAATCCCAGATTCAAATCCTAGAGAAATTGATGAAATTTTGATCACAGTTTTCAAATTTTAAAAATAAGGCTTTAATCCTTCCAGAAATCATAATGACCACTGCTCCTCAGAAAGAATAACATCAACAACAAACGTCTTAGGAAGGCCATATAATGCCACGTATTAAGAAACAGTATGACGCAATAAATGTAGTTCCGCTATTACAATTACATGTTCACTGAGGATATTATTTCTAGGTAACGTCTTGTACTTCTTTTATTCAAAGATTGAAGTCACCGCAGCCTAGTAGTTGGCGTGGTGGCTTATTAATTGAGAGCCCTTGATTCAAACCCCAGTTCAGACATATCGAACAAAACGAAATATGCAATGAAAGAAATATTTCTGCGGCGACTTTCCGTTGGAAGTCCTCTAGCAAAAACTCTGAAAGTGAATAAAATTTCCATATAAAGATTCTGAAAAGTCTGCCATTCGGAGTCGACTTTAAAGCATAGGTTTCGCTGCTCTGGTATATAATTAACATACACAACAGGGGTGATATGAGAAACATGGTTGTCATCCTGACTAAAGGTTTGAAATGATCAAGTGTTCTGAGATCTGTTGCAGTAGACCAATCAGCTTTTTAGCTAGAACAACTTGATGAATGAAACTAAAACCAAGCTAGGTAAAGATATGTTAAGAAGATAGGTTAGATGCTTTATGATAGCCTTAAGTTCCTTTCAGAAACGAAAAGGAATTCATAAACATATTAAAAATAACGTATTACAACTGAATTAAATTCAATATTTTACCACACTTTAATCTACAATCTGTAATCTGTTTTATGCGTAAATAAAGCTTTACCTTTACAATTTAAATCCCTTTTTTCTGTTTTTGTTTTTGTTGGTTTATTTAAAACTTAATTGCCTTACTTAACCATTCATTGTTCGTTGTTATTGTAATTTATTAACTCAACTAAACTAATATTTTTATTGTAAAAATATAAAAAAAAGAAGAAGAATATTCTACCATTTAATTATTTTCATTAAACGAAAAACCATTCATGGCTTGTAAAAAAAAATAAAAAAGAAAATCCATACAAACACATACACAAGCTAACAAACATGCATACAATACACGTATCAATCATTAAACTATTTAATCA
>QOCX01000020.1:628642-696571 GCA_005959815.1 Sarcophaga bullata | reverse complement strand
ATTACATGACTGAATGACTGACTGAATGGCTGGCTGTGTGTAAATGTATGGATGGATAGATGGATAGATGGATGGATTGGTTGGCTGATTGGTTGGTTGGATGGTTCGTTGCCTAGCTGGTTCGCTGGATGAATGGTTTGGCTGAATGACTCTGGCTCTGGCTCTGGCTCTGACTCTAACTCATGGCATATTGTTCTATTTTTTTTTTCTTTTTTTTTTTTTGTTTTGAATCTTTTTTTCTTTCAGAGTTTTTTGCTTTTTCCTGTGCCCAGTAAACCCAGTAACCACTTTAAATTGTTACAAATGCTTACCAACTTAACTAGCCACTAAAACTTTTTTATTATGCCATGAATGCTTCATTAAGCTTTTATTGAAACAACGATGAATCGAAATAGAATGGAATACTATGGAGTAGAGAGCACAAAAAAGAAAACGAAGAATAAAACACTGAAGTATACAAAACGATAGAAAGAAGATTAAATAGAAAGAAAGAAAAAAAAAACGAAAGAAAGAATGAAAAAACCCCAGCAGACTAGATGAATATAAAAAAAAGACGGGTCTCTCCCCCTGATGACGATGATGATGATGATGATGGTGATGACGAAGCCTGTTGAATAAAGAAATTGAACAATATTGAAAGAGTTCTGTGATTGTATGGATGGATGTGAAGAATACAAAAAACAAAAACAAAGAACAGAAAACAAAGAAGAAAAAACAAATTGTTGGAAATAAAATGTCACTCTTTATCTGTTAACGTAACAAGAGTTTTCAACATTCTTCAACTGAAATAAGTGGAAAACATCAATTAATGGCATAGAAATAAAAGGATAACGATTTCCGAAGACATTTAACTTTCATTTTATGCAATATCGTTTCGTATTTTTATCGCTCTTAATGAATTTCCGTTGCAAAATGAGAAATGAATTGTTAAATCGAATATCTTTTCTTTTGTTGGCCAAAAACCTAATCGTTTAATTTTCAAATGAGTTCAAAGATTCCTAAGCCGTAAAATTACTTTTTATTTTTTGTAAGGATTACTGAAGGATTAAAACAATTGTTGGAGGATTTAAATGCTTAGTAACATAAAGAAAGTAATTTAAGTTTTAAAGAATAATAGTAGGAAGGGTCTACCATAAATTGAGTGTTTTTAGCTTATTGACCTTCACATGCTTATATTGGCTTAAATTGTGGTTGGATACTCTAGTAGTCATCGTAGTCTAGTCTCCCCGTGGAAACTGAATATCTTTCAATAAGTGAGGAAGAATTTCCCATGAACTATCAGCCTGCTTCCCGGTTCCAGAATCCGATGAGGAGGGTCAATCCCCTACTCATCTTAAAACACTGCTACGAGATTTATTACACGAAATTTCTAATCCATTTTATGGAACTATGTAGGAGACCATTCCTTTAAGCCGCCTGTAAGCAACACCATCAACAAATTATTCCTTTCCTATCTAAGAAGGTGTAACGAACGATAATAATTTATTTTGAAAATTTATTTCCTCTCAATTGCATACATTTTGAAAAGATTATGCTTAAAAAACATTTTAAAACATATATTTTCGAAATTTAAGCTCCTGCAGTTCAACACCTTTACTTATCTAAAGCCGAAAGAAACAATTCAACTTCGTTCAATAGCAGCAGCCACTGCAATGCAGACAAGAGAATTTCGTTTGCTAGCAGGGGGAATAGAGATTTCGTAAGAAAACTTATTTATAAAATTTACAAAATCTTTACACAGAGACACCCTCAAGTAAAGTGGTAAATAAAATCAAATAACAGTTGTGCTCAGATGTATAGCAATATAAGAAATTTTAGAATTCTTTTTTTAAATACAATCTCGTAGAGATCTCTGTAAAGTAATTTTAATTTTTATAAAGAAATCATCATCGAAGAGCAATATAACTCCCATTAGAAACTATTTCCTTTGCTATTTTTCTGACCACCACTGCTGCAGACACGAATAGAAAAATAAAATGTTTGTCATGACACTTAACAGCAAGACAAAAAAAAAATGAGAAAATTCAACAACAAAATCAACAAAAAAAAAATAAATACCAACAACCCCCAATACCAATAGCATTTTAATAACATAAGCTCGCTGTTGTACTAGCATAAAAAACAACAAAAAAAAACATTTATTGTCAATATGTTGGATGCAACACAATGCGTTACTTTCTTGCAGCAAAAAACAATGATGAGCACAGTAATGTTAACAAAAAAAAAAAAACAAACCAAAAACAAATTTGCAGAAACAATAGCACCCCCCCCTTTTATGAAAGTTGATACCAATATAAGGGCGCTTAGGTTCCTACAACGGGGGAAAAATAAATGCAACGATATCATTACAAAATACAGTAGAGATCTTAAAATCATTTCAGCTTCTTTATTTATTTCATTAAAAAAAATTGAATTTCTTTTATGCTCATTTAGAAGTATTTTCCGGATTTCACTGAATTCAAGTGATAACATGATGAATCGTATTCAAAGCCGTTTGAAATTTATATACTCGATCCCTAAAATATTCAATTTTATGGCATTAAAGCAGAGCCACATGTAAGACAAAGAAAGACCTGTTTTTTATAGAAAGCAATACTCGATATAGCCACAGAGTCGAGTGAGGTCTTCGTCCGCCTTAGCGTCAAGTCACAAAAACCCTGTAGAACAATTTACACACCAAAAGAAACCTGAGTGTGAATCATTCCACCCGGGAAGATACTTGATTTTCCTCTTGGTTTCATTACCACCATTACACGTAATACAATACAATACCATACTTTTTCGGTAACGAATGTGAAGGTGTTCAGTCCCAGAGTGTAATATTCGAAATCTCAAAGAGAAACTCGTAGTTATCTGCAAGCGGTAATCTACGCCATTCGAAGATGTTGTCAATTCAACTTGAACAAAAGATAGGACACAGTAATACTAACTTACAGTCAGTCGAGTAGTCGTTGCGAATAGGATTAACTCGGCACTGTAAGGGGAATTATGTAGACGGGAGAATTATTGTCACACTTTACCGAACTCCATGTCATGTAGAACCGTACTGCAACAAACATTCAGGACGGTAGCTTGAACGCTGCGGATAGGACCACATTCTTCTGTCTAATAGAAAGAAATGTTTGAAGATGAGAGAAAGACTTTTCTCAAGCAAAGCTTGAAAAGATTTTAACCTTTGCTGCATAATTACAAGAGTTTGGAGTCTTGCATTAGGCTATACAGGACCAGTCTGAGGTTAGTAATCATTACAATCCTTTAGTCAGGACTACAACCTAGCTTTTCACATCTGCCATGTTTCATGTGTTAAATCTATGAGTGAGAATTGTCCGAAAGACAATTTTGCGAAACTTTCAAGGGAAATTTTATTTACGTTCAGAGTTTTCGCCAGAAGACTGCTGAGAGAAAGTTGAGATTTCAGAGCTGAGATTCGATGACTTCGACCGGTGACTTGACAGAAGACTGTGCTGTCAAATAACACATCTACAGAATAGAGATCGCTTCGAGGGCTATATGTAAATCTATATAGATTGAGGGCAGTACTACTCGACAATAATAATAATTATAGGTAAAGACGGATGGCAACCCCATCAGCATCTGTAACCAATTACCTGATTAATTAGATAAATTTGGTTACTAAAACTGAAGCGAAACGGAAAAAGAATAACAATATGTGGGAGATTCTTTTTGACTAAAAGCACACAATTAAGGGACACATATGCCAAACATCATTTATAAATGTATTGTGGTTTATACTTCCAAGACCCATCCCTCCATTGGCATGTCAAACGTATACAAAAAAGTCGCTCAGAATAGCAATAAATTTACCACACTCTCTGTTAAACAAATTTCGAATACTTTGCCTGAATTTTATAGGGTATCTTGACTAACTTCCTAGAAGACTCCCAATATCATTATCAATTATTTCTTGCATCAGCAAACGCTACTCAAATTACAATTATCTGCAACAGAGACAATGTATGTACAAGTACTTGAAAGGAGGAGATACACAAAAATAAAAAAACAAAAAACAGGAAATAACGATTGTGTTGCAATGGATTTTCTTCTTTAGAGTTATTGTCTGCACTTTTGCTGTCTTTTCAACACCACTCGTACCACTCAACATTGTTCGTAGATGATATTGTATTTTCTTATACAATTTCAATAGATTTTCTATCTTTCTAAGAATTGTTGACTCTTGTTTTATTTTTTTTTTTCTTTTGTCTTTCTTTCTTGCAACATTTTGTCGCATTGATACTCTTGTATCGAGTGTATTGTACTCTAAAGCTGTTTGTTTGTCAGATTTCGGCATTGGCATAAACAATAGCAGGAGGCATCATGATTATAATGGCAGAGACACAACAACACTTTCTTTTTTTTTTTTTTGATTTTTTGGAACGTTCTAGGAATACTAGAAATGTCATGATAAACAATCAACTGCATATACTTGGCTGCTGTTAGAGACACTTGAAGTGTTTGTACCGCACAACTTGAATTTCTAAATAAAAATTTAAAAAAAAAAATTTGAATTCCATGGAGTAACTAAAAGTGCTTGAGAAAGGTTTTCGGAAATTTGTTTTAAGTCCTGAAATTATTTTAATGAGGTTTTTAACGTTGTTAACGATGTTATTTCAAGAGGATTGTATTTGAACAAAATTTAGTTTTGATGCTTAAGCAGGCGATTGAAATTAGTAAAGTAAAGGTCTGCAATACTCATAAGAAAATTTCATAAGTTTTAGGCATTTATTTAACTTCAAACTTTATAAAACAAGATAGAGTCACAGTAGGCAAATATTTGTTTGTTTTAATGGAGCTTGTCACAGTAGGCAAAATATTTACGCAATACAATTTACCGTAAACATTTGTTTGATTGAACGGAGCTTGATGTTAAAAAGTATTCAATCATGAGTTGGCTTTCGACTTTATAATGAGCAATCCAAAATTCATAAAACAAGATACAGTCACAGTAGGCAAATATTTATGCAGAAGAATTTATCGTAAATAGTTGTTTGTTTGAAAGGAGCTGGATGTTTAAAAGTGTTCAATCATAAGCTGGCCTTTGCCTTTATAACGAGCATTGTAAAGTTCATAAAACAAGATACAGTCACAGTAGGCAAATATTTGTTTGTTTGAAAGGAGCTTGTCACAGTAGGAAAATATTTACGCAAAACAATTTACCGTAAACATTTGTTTGATTGAACGGAGCTTGATGTTAAAAAGTATTCAATCATGAATTGGCTTTCGGCTTTATAACGAGCATTCCAAAATTCATAAAACAAGATACAGTCACAGTAAGGAAACATTTACGCAGAAGAATTTATCGTAAATAGCTGTTTGTTTGAAAGGAGCTGGATATTTAAAAGTGTTCAATCATAAGCTGGCCTTTGCCTTTATAACGAGCATTATAAAGTTTATAAAACAAGATACAGTCACAATAGGCAAATATTTACGCAAAACAATTTATCGTAAACACTTGTTTAATTGAACAGAGCTGAATGTTTAAAAGTGTTCAATCATAAGCTGGTCTTCCCCTTTATGACGAGCATTACAAACTTCACAAAACAAGATACAGTCACAGTAGGCAAATATTTACGTAAAACAATTTATCTTAAACGTTTGTTTGTTTGAGTTATGAGTTGGCTTTCGACTTTATAACGAGCAAGACCAAAATCTTGCCTTCTTCAATGAACTGGTTGCATTGGCACTTTAGCTAAAATGTAACAGAATGTAAAGCTTCCATTAACATTAACAAATTCTTATTAATTCTTAAAAAAAAAAAATTCTTTACAAAAAAAAATTATTTCAATACACACTGCCATGATGAAAGGCAAACGCACTTTAGTGCCAATATGCCAACAAATTAAGTGCCCCAAGGAATTGTTTGCCGAACAACTTGGCTTCAGTTAATTTCCTTTCAATACTTCTTTCCATGTCATTGCCATTAAATTAAATGAGCATTTGTTTAAATGTATTTTGCAACAACAACAACAACAGCAACTGCTAAGGTATGTATTTATTATGGCTGATGTTGTAATGTTCCACCCCCTCCTTAATACCTCTTGTGACCCTACAATTTCATTTAATTCGTTTTTATTTTCTTCTTTTTGGCAATAACTTGATTTTAAAAAATAACTGTACATTCTTTGGGGTATTGCCAAAGCAATCACATTTAAAATGTAACAGAATTATATGAAATAAAATCACAGAACAAATACGTTTATACGGGATATTCCCATACAGTAAAATGTTAAGTTTCATTCGTTCGTTCGTTCACTCGCTCGCCCGCTCATTCACATATGCATTCCAAACAGAAAAATAAAAATAAAAAAGAAGAAAAATAAAATAAAATCGTAACACTGTAAAGCGAATATTTTAATTTTACTAAGTGATTATTTTTGTTCGCAATTCTCCAACGGAAACAAACGTATGTTAGTGGATTATGATCACAGCAATAATGATGATGGCTGGCTATGAAGGCTTGGAGGGTGGGGGTTTGGTGGCTGTGTGAACTCAAAACAATACCCCAGTGCATAAATGTGTGTAAGAGAAAAAGCTTTTATGAATCATCATATTTTTCTAACATATTTAATGTTGTCAATAACAAAAACAAAAAAAAAACGAATCTGGCATGTAAAATGAATAAAAATTTCATTCTGGAAGGACTATACATCAAAGTCAATATGTAAGAAGCATACAGTAAATTGGTATTTAGAAACATAAAATTGATAACTTGACACATACCACTGTGGCCAATGACGAATGGCATACAGCACTGGTAATATTGTATAAAAACAGCACACACAGGATTTATAAAGTAAAAACATAACAATACAATATTGTTACGTTTTTACCTTTTAAAAACGTTTAAAATATGAGCTCGTAGATTGCAAATAAAAGTAAAAATGAATTTGTATTTAATTTTAATTAAATTCTTTATTATTCACACAACTTTTGTGTGCCACTATTCACAATTGATTCTAACAACAACAATTGCTTTATTTGTTATTCGCTTTATTTGTTATTCTCTTGTTTATGCCCTTTGCGATAAACAATAACAATTATCACACAATTGTTCTGTAGATCTTTGTAACGGAGATCTTCAACCACGATTGGTTTACTTCACACACAACTCGTCTTCACACAAGACTGACTGAACTTCTACTCCGATCCTTCATGCTTTGCTTTGCCTTTTATATCACGACGTAAACAGTCTGATGAATGTTCTCGTAGGCGAAGGTTCTAGTCTTCGCCTTCAAGAGAATTCTAAGAATGTAAACAACATGTTTACATTCATACAGGTTTGCATGCTTGTTGTTAGTGTAGGTTGTTTACGCTTGTCCCTGCTTGTTGTTGTTTGTTGTTTACTTGCTTATCCCTTTTTCGTCGTACTGATATTGTTTTTATTCCTTTTTATTTGAGTCCGTTGTTTTTGTTTTTGTAGCTTTTGTTTAACATTTTAATGTTCAACGAAGTTACACCATTTCCATTTTCGTAACAATATATTGGCAGACATATGCATACATTTAGGAGTTGCATAAATAAATTACCTCAAGGCTCCATACATCAATGCACAATTATTTTACCCAGGGTGCCTTAAAATCTGAGCATTCCTGTCTAATGAAGTGTCCTCTGTTAACCTGTAGAATCACTTGGACCTTGATTAATATGATGTACAGTATTTGTTTCTAATGCACTCCTTTGTTTTCATCTGATGAAAAGAGGAAATCTCCCAAAAGTGTTTTATTTTTTAATTTTAAGATCTTTGAATCTTACTTGAGCTGTGGCTCAGGTCTGGATCATTTGTCTCATACTTAAAAGCTGAGGGTCTTTTGTTATTATTTTTGAGTAAGTTTTTCATGAAGAAAAGAAAGTTGCCACCCTTAATATTAATTGAAAATCCGATTATAAATATTCTTGATATTACATTCATAAAACCTATCTAGATAGCACAGAATTCCCTGCCAGTTTCGTTCTAGATCGCCATAGAAACCTAGAGATTCTGCAATGTTTCCTATTCTACCATGAAGATTCCATTCTCCTGTAAAGAGAAATTAAAAATTCTTAACCTGGCAACTAATTAACTGAAATTTATGAATCATTTTTTCCCATCCTCTGGTAATGTAAGGCATGCTATCAGGGTATCGTAATTTCGCGTTATGCATTTGCAACAAAATGTTTCTATTTTTCTGGTTTTCTTTTTTAATATTTTTTTTGCATCTCATTGGCAACTACTTGATGCGACAAATAAGTACTTGAACTCAGTTACAAGTTGTTGTTGTTGTTGTTGTTTGTCGCTAGTGTTGACTTTTTAATGATTTTCCACTTCACTTTCAACCGTATTGGAGTGGTTTACGGTTTAAAGTGTTTGTTGGCAATTGTTAAGCTTATTTTGGTATTACGTGACACAAAAAAAAACATGAAAAACTATTGAAAAAAAGGGAACCAAATTGAAAATATTATTATATGTGAAAGAGAGAGAGAGAGAGAGAGAGAGAGAGCGAGTGTAAAAACCGAAAGGATTAATGCTTTGTTGTAAGTTCATTACACTCAAAGTGTTAGTTACATCGACATAAAGCCTGCACTTGATAAAAGCAATGGCCTCAAATTGAAAACAGTTTTATAGTGTGTGATCTGAAATGCATATAAAATAACCTAGAAAGTGAACTTAAATACAAAGTCATTAGAAATTAAATCTTAATGGAGACTCTCAATTAATGTTAGAATTATTATTATGAAATCGCCGTAGTCTAGTAGATAGTTTGTTGGATTCAAACCTCTGGACAAACATCTGCAACAAAACGGAGTATGAAAAATATTTCTACGGCTACTTCCTCTCAGTAGATTTCTGGCAAAAACTCTGAGAGTAAATAGAATTGTCATGGAAAGTTTCTCATTCATTGAGAAAAATTCATGTAAAAAGTAAACACACTCAACATAGGTGGTGTGAGAAGCTAGGTTGTAAGCCTGACTACAGGGTTGTAATGACCAACTATGTGTGTACATATACATTAATATTATGATCTACCAATCAGGATACGAGAATGATTACTTGCTCTCATAAACTGATTTTTCCTAGACTCGAACCTGATCTATGTGCTGCACCATAGCACATGTTATATTCTAGTTTTTCTATGCAAACCATGGTAATTATTTTCATCAAAAAAATATAAGAAAAAAGCTTTAAAATTGCAAAATAAAATAGAAAGACGGTATTAAGTTTCAAAATCATTTTAATTTTGTTGGTGTAGAACAGTAGACTAGAGTCTCTGATGGGAATCGAACCCACAACCATCATGCTAATAGTCTGGCACACTACCCACTAACATGCCAGGACACCCAGGCGATTATTTCTTTGTTATTAATTGCTAAACAATATGCTTACACTTCTCTTTTAATAAATAAAAAAGAAACACAAATAAATCTGTTTTTAGCTATAAAATATCAGTTACTCATCATCATAATGCTTAAAAACAAAACGACAACGAAAGGATTCTTTTGTTATATTCGTAGCATCATACCTTTTTGTCACTTGACAAACTGCCAATCTCTGTCAAATTATAAAAACGGCTGGAAATAAATTTTCTTTTTTCTTTCCTACGTTTTACCTTCAAAATCCTATTATAAGGTTCGATATTGAATGCCATCAAGACTTTAAATTTACGGTAAACACTGCTATGCTGCTTAATGTCAAATTACTTTATATGTGTAGGGATATACTGCTTTCAATTGATTTTATTCCTCCTGCTTGGGAATCCTTTAGCATTTATGCCAATGACAAATAATGACCTTTTCCGCTCAATAAAATCAAAGACATACCTTTATAGCCTTGCCATTTATTATTTTGTTTTTGCTGTGTAACGCATTTTCTCTTTGTTTTGTTGCTTTTCCTTTTTTTGTTTCTTTTTTTTTTTTCTACAAAATGAAATGCGCCTTTCAATTATTACAATGTAAAGGCTTTGACTAATTTAATATCCTTGCCAGGGTATGAGTTACACTCGCACACACAATTTCTCCTTCTCCCTTCCACTCGCCCCTTTACACATAAATAAATGTCAGTAGCAACCAACTTGACTGAGTACATAAAAAAAATAGGATTTCATCTCTTGCCACTACTACAAATAAAAGTACAAACAGGAGGTAGAAAAGCAATTGAAAAAAAAAAGAATATTCGTAATACAAAATAATGGCACATGAAAGGTGTAGGGATTTATTTTTCTTTTTTTTTTGCTCCTTTTTTAATACTTTTTAATCTCCTACACGAATGCAAGCAGACATACATTGTAGGCCAATATGCAAAGAAATTAAGGCATACACAGTATGCGTTGTTGTTGGCGAATACGAGGTATGCTATTTATGTTTCGAAGATTTAAACAGCCCATCTGGATAAAAGGCAGAAAAGCTCTATCAGAGTTGTTGTATTGATTTTATTGATTATTTATGGCACTATGGGTAGAGATTGATTTGAATTTCAGGCTCGTTTTAGTAAGCTTATGAAACAATTGATTCAGGATGAAAACCTCCAATATAGAGTTTCTGTGATAAGAAAAACGAATCCCCTAAACACCTATTTAGAACCTGTGTCTCCTAGCTTCCTGAGATGCACCGAGACAATGTAGTTGAGGAAGACATTATTGAGAAACCGTAAGGAACCGTAGGAAAAGTTATAATCCAACTTTTAGCTTCTAATGGTCTGTCAGCGCCTTACTCTACCTAGAAGACAGGGGACTGAACTACCAATATTTTCAAAATTAATATTTTTCAGTTGATTTGTGGCCATTATTTTGACGGAAAATTCTGCGAACTCTTTAGAAAAAATTAAATTTTTTCGTAAGCAAAGTAAAATTAACTGACAGCTGTTAAATGTGCAATTTCAGTCAGGATTACGACCTGTCTTCTCACATCACTTATATTTTGTGTGTTAAATTTTATACATGAGTGTCAGGACCTATAGTTTACATACACACCGTCATTACAACCCTTCAGTCAGGATTACAATCTAGCTTCTCACATCTCTCTTATGTGTGTGTGTTAAATTTTATACATGAGTGTCAGGACCTATAGTTTACATACACATCGTCATTACAACCTAGTTTCTCACATCACTTATGTTGTGTGTGTTAAATTTTATACATGAGTGTCAGGACCTACAGTTTAAAGTCGATTCCGAACGTCAAATTTTTGAGAAACTTTTTCATGACAATTTTTTATTTACTCTCAACGTTTCTGACAGAAATCTGCTGAGCGGAAGTCTCCGAAGAAACATATTTTCATATTTCGTTTTGTTGGATGTTTGAGCTGAGATTTGAACCGTGTTCTCACGTCTAATAAGCCATTACGCTACCTACTAGATTATAACGACTGCAATTACTTTTACAAAATATGCACAAAGGTTGTTTACTAGTATTTTTGAACCAACCCTCGTTTAAAATTTACGCTGAAATAACTTGAAGGACTCACAGCAATATATCAGCAATCGGTAATAACGTTTCTTGGAACAATCAAAACAAAAAGTAGCCCAACTTCAGCGAGATTTATAAAAAGTCCAAATAATTTCCATGGAAAATAAAAAAAATGGGCACCTTTTGCGCTTTAAAAATGTCCAACAGCGTTTAATTTGTGTAAATCATTAAAAGGCACCAAAAGGACACAATTTATATCCGCAATGTATGTCTTTAGCATGTAGGGGATATAAGTTTTTTAAACAGTCTATACATATGTACATATGCAGGCAGCTATATTGTATATGGTATGTTATAAATGGAAATTTGTTTCCTGGTAACACAACAAATAAGTTTCAATAAGAATCCAACGAAAAAACAAAAAAATCTTACCTGAGATGCAGCTGGTATCAAGAAAAAAAAAGGCCAACATCAACAGCAAAACATTTATTTCTACTCCACATACGATATATTGTACTATCAGGAGAGAATTTTTATGTTACAAGTTGTCTAGGCAGACAATACAAGTAGACAAATTGATAAGTTATTAAAGAACATGGTTTAAACAAAAGCCTTTAAGGCATTAAAAAAGGATAAAATTCATAACGAAACATGATTCTCTTAAAATCCTTCAATGGCCACCCTCTCTCTCAGACTCAGTTTCTATAGCAAATTAAAGACGATGAGTGCATTTATGTTTCCTTTAGAATTGTTTTTTTTTTTTTGTATATTCGTTTTACATTTTATAACCCTGTACCGGAGTGTATAAATACAATGAGCCTGTCCGTCCAGAACAAACGCACTTACAACAAGGGTATACACTTACATACCCATGTAGAATTTCACATGCAATAATCACAACAGACATATTGATGTTCAATATCAAGTATTTTAGACTCTCTCTGGCCTCAGTGCAGAGCTCCAAAGGAATTAAATCATACAAACGATATGGGGATAACATCGAGTTGGTTATTAAGCCGGCTACATAATAGATTTCTAAATTTGTTTTGAATAAAAAAGACTAATCACATAACATGTGTCTCTGCTTTGTTCAGTAGTCCATGATAATTTCTAGCATATGAAGTCAGTAAAACGATTGTGCTTCTCATTAAAGTAATGGAGAGATACTACTACGTACACTCTAGCAAGGAAAAATTTAAAAACTATCTCAGATAAAGCCCATATAACATCTTCAGTTAGTTTTCAGTTTCAGAGTGAACTAATATTGAAGCAAATTAAATAATTTCTTAAATACATACGCACATACAAACAAACATACATACATACCTAATTGGTGATTACAACCCTTCAAACCACTTACATTGTGTGTGTTAATTTTATCCATAAGTAAGGTCGCCGTAGTTTAGTAGGTAGTGTATTGGCTTATTAAACGTGAGGCCGCGTTTCAACTCCCAGGTCAGACATCAACACGAAATATGAAAAATATTTCTTCGGCAACTTCCCCTCGGTAGATTTCTGGCAAAAACTCTTAAAAGTTAAATAAAATTGTCATGAAAAGTTTCTCAAAAATCTGTCTTTCGGATTCGACATTAAACTGTAGCTCCCGCCGCTCATGTATAAAAGTAACGCACACAACATAAGTGGTATGAGAAGCTTGGTCGTAATCCTAATGAAGAGTTGCATTGATCATTAATGTATGTATACGGATATGTATTTCTTCGGCGACTTCCTCTCAGAAGATCTCTGTCAAAAACTCTGATAGTAAATAAAAATTGCCATGAAAAGTTTCACTTCCCTACTTACCCGTACTTTTTCTTAATTTTCAAAGTCTAAAATTACCCATTACAACAACAAAAATTGTCGACTGTAGGTGGGTATTATGTGAGCTTCAGAAAAGTCACGAAAAAAAATTTGTTTCTTAGATTTTATGACTACATTCCTTCAAACACTGCAGCAACCAAGTAAAAGAACCAATTCTTTTTTGCCGTTTTATTACGTTTTTTGTTTTGTTTTTTTTTTTTCTTATTTCAATTCGTGTATATTGTTTGAAGTTAAGGAAAAGATATTGCTTTTACCTCAAGCAAAACTAAAGAATTTACAACAATGTGTGTGAGTTTTTGCTAAGCGTTTCTGTTTGTAATTCTCACATGCACACGTATGTATACAAAAAATGCAAACAGATATTCTCTCATATACATATATGTATGTATATACCACACACACACAATATATATACACACACAGGCATTCTTGCTTACCTTTATATCAATGGTTTACCATGTAAAATTTATGATGTTGTTTTTAGCCAAAAGGTATGAACAACAAGAAAACACAAACACACTTACATACATACGTTGTCACAAACCTACACACAAACACATACACACAATTTATACACACGTGTACTTATGAGTATCTTAAGTACCCCTTTTATTCTAACAATCAAAAACAAAAAAAAAAAAGAAAAGAAACACAAAAACAACACTTTCTACTCTCCCTACGCACTGAAGCATTCAAATTGAATGGAGAAAAAACAAAATTGAAAAGAAAAGAGAGTAAAACAATAACATTTTTGTTCTGGCATTATTGGTTGGTTGGTTGTTGTTGTTGTTGTTGCTGTTGCTGCTGCTGTTCATTGCTTGTAAAATTTGTTCAACATTATTATCTTTTTATTTTTGTTGTTGTTGTTGTTGTTTTTGTTGTTGTTTTTGTAGCCTTAGATTATTTCCAATGAACATTAATGCCATCAAATGGACATCTGTAATAAATGTGGGTATTTTTCCACAAAGTAACTTCGTTTTCATCGAATACCCTTTCACTACCAAACGATTTCGGTATGCATTGTATTGATGCTGATGTTTGTAACGGTTTTACAAATTAATGGTAGAAGTAGTCGAACGTTTACGGAATGTAGCATGTGAAACTCAACAATATTATGAGAAAATTTAACAATTCTTGCTTTAACAGAGTAAAGGTGTAAGGGTTTGTAATTGATTAGAATCGTTCATACCTTCAGAAACTTACATGTGAAGTCGCTGTAGTTTAGTAGGTATTGTGTTGGCTTATTAGACGAGAGATGCTGGTTCAAACCTCAGCCCATATATCTCAAACAAAACAAAATATGAGAAAATATTTCTTCGATAACTCCCCTTCAACAGATAATTGTCAAAAATTCTGAGAATAAAATTTCCATGAAAAGTTTCTTAAAAATCCGTCATTCTAGTTCGGATTTTAACTGCAAGTCCTGTCACTCATAGATAAATAAAATTAACACACACAACATAGATAATACGAGAAACTAGATTGTAATTCCGACTAAGCTATTAATACACAATACACAATTGGCCATTACAACCCTTCAGTCAGGATTACGGCCTAGCTTCTCAAACCACTTAAGTTATGTGTGTTAATTTTATACATGAGAAGAGGGCCCTACAGTTTCAAGTCGGCTTCGAACGACAGATTTTTGAGAAACTTATCATGGCAATTTTATTTACTCTCAGAGTTTTTGCCAGAAATCTGCTGAGAGGAAGCCGCCGAAGAAATATTTTTTTCATATTTCGTTTTCGATGCCTGACCGGGGATACGAACCCTCGCCTTTTGTCTAATAAGCCAACACACTACCTACTAGAGTACGGCGACTTCTAAGGTATTGTAATGACTAATTAAGTTAGTGAATTTAGACTCACTATTGGTCTCTTAGAGTCGAATTTTTGGGAAACTTTTCATAGCAATTTTATTTACTGTTGAGAGGAAGACGCCGAAGAAAAATGTTTTCATGTTTTTATTTGTTCGAGACGTCAACACACTGCCTACTGGGTTGCGGGAACTTCTGACTTTAAACACAACAACTAGTGTGTTGTTGTTTTGTATGATTGTTGTTGTTGTTGTGTTGTTGTTTTGTATGGTTGACCAAATACTTAAAAAAATATGTTGTGTTGTACACGTAGTACACATTATATGTGGTATCACAATGGGCCCTGCGTGCGGCCTAAGTGTGTCCGCTCATAACTCCATCGAGGGACAGCCACTTCTATCTACCTACCTACCTACCTACAGTCGTACACGACCGACTGTTAACATCTTGCTTGAATTTTTTTGTTTTTTTCTTTTAATTTATCGTTATCTTTTATTTTTTTTTTTGTTTCTGCTTGTTTTAATTTTAAAGTAACAGCAGCAGCAGAAAAAAGGGGTAAAAATCCCTGTTGTTCGATTAAAGACAAATAAAATAAAAATGGGAGTCAAGAAAAAAAAATTTTTTCTGTTTTACAAAAGGGATTTGATTAAAGTAATTGATTTTATAACGATTTTTTTTCCCTTTTCTTTTCCTTTTTGTTTTTGTTTTTGATTCTTCTATTGGAATGTTTCTACGAATAATTTTTTTTTTTTCAATTACACACGCATTTTTCATTTTAAAAGTAATTTAATTAAAATAGTTTTGAGTTTATTTTTAGGAAAACGAAGCGTGTGAGTGATATTTATTTAAGATTTTAAAGAAAGAAAGAAAGCGTATGAGTAATATTTATTTATTCAATGTTATCACTCATACGCTATAGGAGGCATTATTGTAATTCAGTAATAAGAAGTAGTAGGACGTATTGGAACAATTAATATTTAAAAAGAATAAAATCTGAAAGAATTAAAACACTATTCTGCTTCTTTATAAAATATAAGGCAAGCAATATTTATAATATTTCGTAGTTATTTCTTAAGCGTTTTAATTTTCAGGTCTAATAAAAAGAATCACGTCAATTCTTTATATTTGTAAGCAAAAATAAATAGACCTTCCAAAGCATTATTAGTAGAGTTAAGTTCTTCTATCAATTATTTATTAAAATTGTCAGGAATTCATTGCTCTTCCCCAGACCACATTAATTTCTTAACGATTAACCAGTAAATTATTTAAGGAATTACCGAAACAAATCGATCTTTAATAGAAGTTTACTTATGTAAAACAAATTACTACGGCAGTCATTAAAATAGTGTGTTGGCTTATTAGACAAGAGGCCTCTGTTCAAATCTCAAAGGAGATATCTTCAACAAAACGAACAAGAAATATTTCTTCAGCAACATCCTATCACCATATTTCTGACAAAAACTCTGAGAGTAAAATAAATTGCCATGAAAAAGTTTCTCAAAAAAAAAAAAACTGTCATTAGGAGTTGACTATAAACTGTAGGTCCTGCTACTCATATATAAAATTAACACACGCAACACAAATGGTGTGAGAAATTAATTATAATTATATATGTATGTATCTGTGTATGTTATGTGAAACATTCTACGCAATTATTACAAAAGTATTCCCTGTTAACCGAAGTCACCGTAGTCTAGTGGGTAGTGTGTTAGCTTATTAGACGAAAGCCCAGGGTTCGTATCCCCGGTCAGGCATCGAAAACGAAATATGAAAAAAATATTTCTTCGGCGGCTTCCTCTCAGCAGATTTCTGGCAAAAACTCTGAGAGTAAATAAAATTGCCAGGTAAAGTTTCTCAAAAATCTGTCGTTCGGAGTCGACTTTAAACTGTAGGTGCCGCCACTCATGTATAAAATTAACACACACAACATAAGTGGTTTGAGAAGCTAGGCCGTAATCCTGACCGAAGGGTTGTAATGGCCAATTATGTATGTATGTATTCCCTGTTAACAAACATAAATCAACACTGCATGAATAGAGGCCATCCCTGGGTATTGATTCCGTAGAAAAAAATTGTGGTGGTCATACCTTTTCTAAAATAAGTTACCTTCAATTATTTTGTAATAAACCATAAAGCAAGTGGACATCAGTATGCCAGACCAACTACAAATATAGATTTCAGTACTAAATATTCGTAGTGCCAAGCTAATACTGTGTATTGAGCAATAGCATCATCTAATCTAATCCAGACGAGGCGAAAAAATTCCAAATATCCGGCTAGGTTAGATTAGGTTAGGTTTGAAGACGTACTTTACCCAATGGTCAGAATTACCCGTTGCAATACGTCCTAGTTGAGAGAGAGAGAGAGAGAGAGGATAGTATAAGAGATAGGAAAGTGAGTATAAGAAGACGGAGGAAAAAAAAGACCACAAGCATACAAGAGAGCGCAACTACAATCTTGAAGCTCTTGCACTTCTTAACCAGCTCAACCTATTTATGAATCTATGTCGACTCTCGTTAAAAAGCCCAAACCATCGAAGAAGCTTCTGCCCAGTGCCTTGAACCTCAAACTACTAAGGGCTGGACAATTGCAGCAGAGATGTTCGAGAAGAGTTTAAAGAACTGACTTTCAAAATTAAATTTGTCTTAAATTGTAACTTAAATTCTTTCTACAATCATTTCTAAACTGAATAATAACATTTCCCTTTTCATAGATCCTCCTTAATACCACTTAGTTTTTAATTTCAAAATCTTAAATTTATTATCCAACTAATTGCACACTAATCAAGACACCTTTAACAAAAAAAAAACAAAAACAAAAACAAAAAAAATAATTGCCATCCCATGTAATAAACGAGTGAAACAACAACTACAATAACTATGGAAAAGAATAATAACTGCTATGCTCAATAGATACGCCCCTTCAATCAAGCCACTGCTATTGACAACGAAGACCAACACATGCTATTCTGACATCAACTCGAATAGATTGTAAAGAAAATTGAACTTGAAAGTTAATTAAGAACACAAGTGTATGGTTTCTTAACATTAGCCACTGCATTGCACTGCACTGCACTGCACAGAACTACATTACACTACCATTATACCACACTAACATATGAATAAAGGACTTGCTTGACCATCACCTTATCAAGACCAAGAGTCATCGTATTTGCTTGATTTTCTAGTGCTGGCTGAAAAAAACATGAAAATAATTTTTTATAAGTAAAGGCCAATACCACCACTATCTTCTACTTCACATTCGCAACGAGTATTTATTATCAATTTCAGTTGAAAAAACTCTCCGTTTTTTTTTTTTGCCAAATAGTGCGTTACATACCAAGGTTTACAGGTTTATTTCAGTAGAGTTTTTTCAAAATTTTCTTTTTTTCTGTTTTTATCTTCCAGTTTTCTCTACTCAAAGACAAAACTCACTGATGTAACTCACCACATGATCTATGGCTTTTGGTTTTTTTATGGTATATAGGGTGGTTAATTGGTAGTGTTCTTTATAAAGCAACATTCCTTATGTTATTTTAGAAGCCAATTTTTTCTTAAATGGAATCTAAGGCACATTAAACCATGGACTTAAGGCATCAAGTGCTTAATCTTCTATAAAATCTATGGAAACTTATGTGACAAATGACGTCATTGCTAATGTTTCATACTGATATCTTACACTTGTGTAAGCTTATACGGGATACCCGATATAATTTCAGTCATTCTAAGTACTACTGAACTAGGTTCGCTCAAGCATGGAGAAGAGAAGCTCAATATTAAATACGAAATACATACATACATACATATATACATACATACATACATACATACATACATACATACATACATACATACCACATACATACATACATACATCAACAAATTACATACATACATACATACATACATACATACATACATACATACATACATACATACATACATACATACATACATACATACATACATGCATACATACATACATACATACATACATACAATACATATATTAACACCCTCCAAGATTACCGATCTAGCTATCACACCACATATGTTGTATTTGTTAATTGTATACATGAGTGATGGAACCAACAGTTATAGGCGACTCCGATCGCCAGATTTTTGAGAAAATTTTTATGGCAATTCTGTTTACTCTGAGAGTTTTCGTTAGAAATCTGAAGAGAGGAAGTCGGCATAGAAATATTTGTTTGTATTTCTTTTTGTTGGAGCTGCCAGAACAGGGCAGAAACAAGGCCACACGGCTAATAAGCCAGCACACTACCTACTAGACTTCGTTGAGTTCAAGCTGTATCAAACAGTCTTCGAAAATTCTTCCTAATTCCGAATTTCAACAGATCCCAACAGGATAAGATTTAAACAGCGACAGATTTTCTGATAAGCAGTGACTGTATACCTTTTAATTAAAGCTTGATCAACTACAAGCTGTGATATATAGCAGCCATCTTAGATGCCAAATAAAACCCACTTTGTGATCTTAAATTTTCGATAGAAATTTCAAATGGTAGTTCAATAGAAACCCTACATATTACACACCCTATTTGGTGTGGAGTTCAATTATTATGTCGTTGTTTGCTTCTACAATTTATAACGGTAAATGTTATTATCTGCTTTTTTTATATATGGTTGCACATGTATTTTATTTTTGTAACCAACAACAACAACAACAATGACAATAACAACAACAAACAAAAGAAGAATTTTACTGAAACTGAAGCAGAGTATAATAAAATGTGGAAGTGCAGAAAATTGAAATTTATATCCGTGTTTTCCCCAAATGATTGCATTCGCACATACATATACGTACTTACATACTTATATGCACCCACACACTAGAATATATCCAACAAAATATGTACGCAACACTTTATCACACGCACACTAACCACTTTGGCAACCAAAATATGTAGAAAAGTGTGCTTGTGTAGACGCATACATATGTGTTTGTCTAATATTGAATTGTTTGTTATTTTTATATATTGCAAGTACAGCACAATAACAATAACAATAACAACAACAACAACAAAAACTATAAGAACACCTCAACGGCATGAACTTCATCTTCTTACAATACAGCACAGCAAAAAAAATTTTAATGTAATAAACGAACACACGTTGTACTACGATTGTATATGTTGCATGAAGACATAGACGACTAGAAAGGTTTCCTTAAACACAGGGCCTTAAGTTTGGGGAATGATATCAAATAAATTGAACAGCCCTCGCATTAAAAGAAAGCCTGGATCAAATATTATTCGATTTTAAGCAAACTTAACTTAACAGGGAAAAGAAAATGACTGAAGTAACTTGCAGGCTGTGTAATCTGATGGGTTATTAACGCAGCTTAGGAACAGAGCAGGAGTTTGTAAAACATTCCAAGCCCTTGAGACACTTGTGCATCGCTTGAAAGATGTGTTCAATTCAATATGAATTGAAGATATAATGGATAGGATATAGCAATACAATACAATCTATCGGTCAGACCGCCACTCGATCACTTGGCTCTTGTGTGGCTAAATCTAAGCTACTATGGGAATGCCGGGAGAAGCTGAATTAGTAAGGTAAGGGAATAGGCTAAGAAAATTAAAAAGTATTCTGGATTCGAAATCATGTGGGCAATGTGCAGCAGATGAACTCTCGTGTGGAAACTTTCACGGCGCTGAAAAGGCCGGAATCTTTCTGGAGATTGGAAAGGGATGTTTGTATACTCCTTGAAAGAGAAGTTAAAGAGAGAAAAAGATTCTTTTCAAAACAGTTTTTGAGAAATTACAATAAAAGGAATAAGAGCTAGTAATCGATCCTTTAAGAAGTCGCTGTAGGCTCCAGAGTATACTTATTCGGAATGTGTGTTCTTCCCAACCCAACGTATAGATTCTGTGATGATGAAAATGAATCATAACATAACATACCACTTATGTTGTGTGTGTTAATTTTTTATGCATGAGTGGCAGGATCTACAGTTTAAAGTCGACTTCGAACGCCATAGTTTTGAGTAACTTTCATGGCAATTTATTTTATTTACTCTCAGAATGTTTGCCAGAAATATGCTGAGGCGGAAGTCGTCGAAGAAATATTTTTCTTATTTCTGACCTAGGGATTGAACCATAGCCACAATACCTACTAAACTACGGCGATGTCAAACACATTCTTGGAATCTATCAGGCAGTGGAGCCTCGTGTACGGTAACAGTTCACGGCATACTAGGTGCTAGGAAGGGAATTGACTTGGTTTACACCTAACAGTTCTACATGCTATTTTTGTCAGGCCAAAAGGCTTGAAGCAGCCATTATAATGGTACTCTATATAGCTCGGACAATAGATCTTCGCAACAGCAATAAGAACAGCAAACAGAACAGTTGATTAGACAAGATTTCTTAGAATGTGATGACAACCTATAACTAAGGCATCCTATTGCTATTTCAAGCTAAAAATTTAACATTTAAAGGCCCCAAGTTGCTTAAAAATCTTTTAATGCCTTTAAAACGAATCAATTCAAGTAATACATCTTCATATACCACAAACTTAATACCACAAATGCAAGTGTCCCTGTACGTGGAAGCATCTATGCATATGCACGCATATATTGTTTTTCATGCATGCAGACAATACTACTACTTTGGTAATACACACACACTAACATACACACACAGCAATATATTTATTTGAATGTTTACTGCTGCTGCTAGATAGATACTTTATCGTTGTTGTTGTTGTTGTTGTTGTTGTTGTTGTTATTATATTATATTGTTACCTTCAATTTACAGAGATTATACCACCTTACATACTCAAATCCAATTGTGGTTCATTGGTTTTTATTGTAAACACTGATAAGTTTTCTATTAAATTCAAAATAAAATCATCCAAAAAAAAAAGAAAAAAACAAATTCAGAAATTGTTAAACAAAAAAAAGAAAGAGAAATGAAAGCTAACGTATGCTCACACATACTCATGAGTACACTTTTCTCAACACGTCCGTAGTTAAATTGGGTTTGTCTGTGGTTTTAATTGACACAAAATCCCTGCTAATATTTTATGTATTTTCAAATGTCATATAATTTGCAACAATTCTTTACACACTTCATCTTCCTCCCCTTGGCTTTAGTCTTTATTTTATTATGTTCTCTTTTTCTTTTAATAAAATTCATGTTAAAGGACTTTTGTTTTATTCCTTGTGCTTGTAGATTGTTGTTTTATTTCGTTTTTTGAAAGAAAATTTTGTAAAACAAATCGTATTTCCATGCTGAGATGTGTTAAAATGTTTAAATGCTTCAAAATGCTAATTTCAAAGGCATAGAGTGTTCACAGATTTAGTTTTCAATTTTTAAGAAGAAAAACACAAGGTTTGAGTAAAAAGGTCGTAATATTCACATATGATAAGACAAATCAAAACAGCCTGTTCATACTGAAGGAATGTCGCCTACTTGAAAAGAAGATTAGCATCGCAAAGGTGCTAAGGGTTTCTGGATTAATAATATGGCGAGAAAGTGGTCTAAGCATGTATTCAATTGCCAATGCATTGAAGAGATCTTCCTCCTTCTGGATTAACAATATGGCGAGAAAGTGGTCTAAGCATGTATCCAATTGCCAATGCATTGAAGAGATTTTCCTCCTTCTGGATATTTTAAAAAATAGAGGATTATTGGAATGCTTCTGCGCCAGGCAAACTGGATAGTGTACTAGCTTCTACAATACTTTCCACATCATCATTCTTTCTCTCTTCAAAAAGTATCTCAAATATCATCAGAAATTGAAAAATTGCTTTGGGGGTACCTAACAACATGAAAACATTTTTAACCAAGTAACTGCCTGCTTCTGGTAAACACTAAAACTTTACATCGAGTTCATATGATCCATTGTTAGAGGAGCTCATATAGCATCTTCTCGCTTCCAAAAGTTGCCAAATATTGTCCAAGTACATTCAATTTTCGACTGTCTTGTGAGTACCCATTATATAATTAAAGGTTCATTTGGAAAATGCGTTCTACTACAACGTTTATATTGCCTTCTTCTAGGAATGTATACGACAATTTCGTATAACATTGCCTTCACAAAGGTCGTGTATACCTTTTCTACAAGCAACCTGCATTTACACCACAACTATTTCAACACTCCATGTTTATATAAGCCTCTAGAAGGGCCTATATATAGATACCAAGACTCTTGTTCCAGTCTATTATAACCCATAGAATGTCTCTGTCTATAGTGATATCAAGCCTAGGTGATGGCCGTATGAAAGTGGGATTTCCAACTACTAGCGTTGCTATTTTCTCTGACAACTTAGCTGAAGATCTGTTTCGGGTGCAACCTTCATGTCTAAATTGTTTGGCATCTGACACGAGTATCTGATTTACGTTTGCATCAATTTTTGCCAAACTCAGATGGCTTGCTAGTCACAGACAAATCTAGGATATTTATGCAGCTGATGAACTTATTAGACGGAGTACACCATTCAAATAAACTGGGGCGTTAGAATATCTATGCCGCAGCCAAACGAACAATTTTTGTAGCTATCTTACATACATAATTCGTCATTACAACTCTTTAGTCAAGATTGCGACTTAGTTTCTCAGATCACTTGTGTTGTCGACTACAATCGCCTCCGAACGACAGATTTTTGAGAAACTTTTCATGGCAATTTTATTAGCTTGCAGAGTTTTTGCCAAATATCTACTAAAAGGAAGTCGCTTAAGAAATATTCTTTCATATTTCGTTTAGTTGGAGATGTCTCACTTGGGGTATGAACCGAGGCTTCACATCTAATAAGCGAACACATTACCTACTAGACTACAACGGCTAGTAGAAGAACTTAAATAATCTGAACACATCCTTCCTGTGATATGCCTAACAAATTTCACAATTTACTTTCATAAATTGCAGTGATTATTTTGCATGTTCGAAACTAATTTCCTATACAGTATCTCCCAATGGCAAAAGCACTTGTTACTGCAGTAATGTTGTCCTATTGTGTTTGCCAAATGGAAATTTTATTAATTTTTAATTTCATTTCGAAATCTATTGAGAAGGGAAACAGGGATATGATAACAGCCAGCAAATAATTTAAGCAATATTTAGTAGAAATATTGCATAGCCAATAGTAAAATTGGAGTTCTGCTAAAACCAAACTCTACTGATGTTCCAATATTAAGACAATTAAACTAGAATTGAAATGAAATCTGGACTTAAAACATAAGAAATACTAATAATAGAAAGAAACAGAAGTGGAAATAAATAAATTCGGAATAAACATTGAAATAAAATTAATTGAAAAATTTACCATTAAAAATTGAAACAGTAACACACAGATAAGTAACATTCCCATTCGCTTTTACACCTGGCCTTCCTCTACATCAACATTATCAATAACTAGTGCCGTGCACCAGAAACACAAACTATTAGCAATGCATTTAAAAGAAGAGAAAAAAAAAAAGAAAGAAAATTTAAAAAGTTATAATGAAAATCAATTGTTATTCTACTAAATGCGATACTGAATATGAGAATGACTGATTGAAATAGAAGCTGAGGTTGAGGATTTTTGTTGCCTTTTGTTATTGTGATATTATTATGCTGTTGCAAGCAGCATCAACATGATTATATTGGTTATGCAGCCATATTTTCTATATTTTTATACATTTTGCCAGTCAACATTGGAAAAATAACAAAAGGGTACCAATAAAGGAGGTGAACTAAAGCAATCGAAACAGGGCTCAACTGCAATAACTAGTTTCGTGATACTTTTTTTGCTGGATTAACTATTCGTAAGGGATTGAAGACTCTTTATTTCACGTTTATCAACTAAAACATGGCTATGCTTGAAGCAATCTTAAACAATTCTAAGACAAACTCTTACATCAACTATACAGCACTAGAATTTGCTTGGTAAAGTCATTCATGGTAGAAATAGAAGATCATAGTCTGTACTTTCTAAATAACACCTTCTATATTAATACCTCCTGCATATACAGTATTATAGTACATTTTTCCATTTGATATTGTAAAATATTGTATTTATTTGTTGTACCTTTTTTTTCTTGGAAATCATTGCAAAATAAAAATACGAAAATAACAAAATGCAATCGCATCAAAATCATAATAATACCATATAATAATAGAGAATGATATGGACTTTTCTATGGCATCATAGTTGTTCCTATACAAACTAACATAAATTTTTTCTCTCATTTTTGTTGTTTTTGTAATGTACTATTGTAGAGCCCATCATGGACAGGAGTGCAATACAATACTTTTAAATTTGTTTAGAACATTTGCTTCTACGTATAGTAGAACACCACAGACTGCGTTTATCCTAACCTACGCTACTGCTACTGGTACTGGTTGAAGCATTTCAGCGGATGCATAAATAGTTAGAAAAATACAAAATAATTGAATTAAAAAAATCAAACAGTTTCATTTCTATAACAATAAGTGGATCTACAAAAGCCCAGAAAAAAATAGAAATACAATTGAAAAAAATCACTTTTGAAGCCAAATGAAATATTATTACCAGCATATTTAAATTAGAAATTAAAAAGAAAATATTATTTATAAATGAAAAGAAATCTGTTACTTTGTCATGAAATTCTAGACTTTGTTTAATGTTTTTAAAATCCCTTATAGTTCCATTTAAAAAGGGCATTCTATTCGCCTTAACTTGCTTATTGGTGATAAACAAGAAAATATTTTTACAAGCGTCAGTGCTGTGAAGTAGTTGAAGAAACCAATCGCCTCATTAGTTTTTAGAAGACCATAGAGTGACCAGATCTGTCTCATTAGGACATGCTGCAGGCAAGGTTAATAATACAATATCTCGCTATCTCGTTAAAAGATATCTGTAATCTTATAATCACAACAGATGTTATGTGAATAACACCAAATTGCCTATTATACAGCTGATGGGTAAATAACTCCTTGCCATCCTTTCTGACCATTAAGGATGGATTGACAAAATCAAAGTGCCGTAGATGTGCAGAGCGAGATTTCAATGCAGATTTTGTTAACAAACATTTCCTTATCAATTAAGCTCTTTTAATATTCACAGGCGACGTCAACAAACAAAATTCTTGCATGTGTCCCTCTGAGAACCCAGAAGAGATTGCGAAAAAGTCATTGCATGCGGAAAAAATTTAAGAAGTGTGATGTAAACTGGGACTTATGCTAGAATTATCAAACGTCTACGGAACGTACATTTGTTTTCAGAATATGAAAAGCAATGAGAGCGATTACCGAACAAATTATGAAGACAGACATACACAATACAACATAGCATTGAGCGTTCACAAACAACCAAGTGTATTCAATACAACATACACGATACAAAGCCGTGTGAATTGGCCAATTGGTTTTCATACCGCTACGTTCGGTGGACGTTCGGTTAATTCTAAGATTAGTTTTTTGAAAATGTTCATGGAATTTAGAGCACCATACTAACCGGCTTTGGTCTACAATTGAAGATTATGTACCGGACACTATGTGATTCCAAAAAGATTCCAAAAAGCGTGAGCTTATGTTTTGAACACACCGAATGGCCAAAAAGATCTTAAGTTTGAACTCCATTACACTTTTTTGTGGAAATATAACAAAAACTAAGACAAAGCGGATAATTCTCTAACTTTATAGCATCCTAAAGCCCACATTCGCCAAGTTATCTCCAAGGTACTGGCCGTAGCTTGCGCAAAAGTGGTCGAAAACTTTCGGAAGCGATGGGCAGTCTTTTGAAATCCACACTGTTTTATTAAAATCACGTATTACTTCCTTTATAATGCCAAAGTCCAAACTTTATGATGAACTCGAAATTGGCTTCAATTTGTTCGGCTTTTTCTCAATTCAAAATTTGTTTTTGCAAAAATTATCTTTTAATCGTTAGAGTATTATGTTCAGCCATCAGAAGTGAGTTACCACTACGTTTGGCTTTGTTGCCAATACAAAGCATTTCAAACTATACTTGCACTACAATTCAAATTCTAACGGTATATAACAGTTTTCATATGAAAAAATTTTAGTATGGCACCTTAAACGTTAAACAACCCTGTTTTTCTTATTTCTCTTTTAATGGCTTAATTTATAAACTGCTCTTTATTTATGAAATTTTTCTCTCTTCTCTTTTAAAGCAAATGTCAAAAGCGGTATTTGTTTCTTTTCTTCTTACATTTTTCTTTACCTATTTCTGAAATATTGTTGTTGGTCTTGCATTTAATTGATTAGAAATCAAGTTAAACTGTGCGATTACAACCAATTACGTGTACTAATATTGTGGGTGCGTAAACTTTCAAATCAAATCAGAAAATAAATTGAATTAAAATAGATAATAACAATTGACCATTGTCCAGTGATTAGAAGAGAAGAAGACTATTCCAAGAAGCGAAAATCAAAGTTCATTCAAGGAAAGTGAATGAACGTGTCATACCGGTGTTGAAACGAAGCGGCAATTGGTTTCTCAAATCTGGTTTGTTTGTTAGAAAGAAAATCAATAAGGAAGCAATTGTTCTTGATTTTAAAAAATGGAGGTTATAAAGAAAGGTGCTTTATTCCTTATGAGTGAGAAATGTTTTGATAACTATTTCCTCGAACAGAATTATTTTGATGGTGGGTTTTGTATATGAAAAATGTATTGCAAGTAATACTAATACTTACTTACTTATTGTTTCAGTACCCTGCTTTAAGGCTTTGCTAAGCAAAGGTTTGGGTTTGGCCATTATTGCTGGATCTTTGCTGGTTAAAGTACCTCAGGTTTTGAAGATCCTAAAAAATAAATCTGGTGAAGGCATTAATTTAATCTCAGTATTATTGGATTTAACTGCCATTACATTTCACATGTCCTACAGTTATGTAAACGGTTTCCCATTTAGTTCCTGGGGTGATAACACCTTTTTGGCCTTCCAAACGGCGGCCATAGCAGCTCTTGTTTTTTACTTCAATGGTGCTAAAGCCAAAGCTTTAGGTTTTATTCTGCTTTATGCAACATTTGTTTATGTTTTGTGTTCCGGTATCACCCCCTTCAAAGTTCTTGTTACCGTACAAAGTTGCAACATACCCATTTTGCTGGTGGGCAAGTTATCACAAGCCTGGACTAACTATAAGAACGGTTCCACTGGTCAACTCTCAGCTGCAACTGTATTCTTACTTTTTGCTGGTTCTTTAGCTCGCATATTCACCTCTATCCAGGAAACAGGAGATAAAATGATGATCATAACCTTCTGTGCCTCCTCCTTTGCAAATGGTGTTATTGTTTGTCAAATGCTTTACTACTGGAACAAGAGCGATTCTACAGTTGCCGCTAAGAAGGGAAGCACACCAGCAGCTGCTAAAAAATCAAAAAGCAAGAAAGTCGATTAAAAATTATTGAAGAGAATCTTTGTAAACAAAAGACAAATTAGTTAACATTGCAACAAAAACTAATTTTTTTTAATTTATTTATTGTAATTTTTAAATTTAAATTTTTTTAGTTGTCTTTTAAAAAAATTAAAAAGGAAAAGTTTCTTTAAAATATAAAGCATTTTTCTTA
This sequence comes from Sarcophaga bullata, assembly GCA_005959815.1. Taxonomy (NCBI): domain Eukaryota; kingdom Metazoa; phylum Arthropoda; class Insecta; order Diptera; family Sarcophagidae; genus Sarcophaga; species Sarcophaga bullata. The sequence continues at coordinate 668,023 of QOCX01000020.1, read as the reverse complement.
TCCGGCCAAGCGATTAATTTGAAGAGCCCTTGAACCTGCGCTATCTACCTCTTCTTTTACATTTGCTTAAGTAAGCTTAAATAAAGTTTAAACTTCATCTGAATTGCCTCAAGTAAAGTATCAAATCATTGATCGTCTCCTACAGATCATCAGAGACTCGAATATTGAAGTTCACATCTAATTAAAAGATATAAGACCTAACCGGCGGTGCTGTAAACTCTGAACATGAAGCAGAAACCGATCACACAATTCCTTCAGCCATCCCGAAAGTTTTTTGAAGAATTTTATTCAAATTACCTTTGGCTGGATTATTTTTCCTAGATTCTGTACTGTGCTTTCCTCTTCTTCTTTGTCATTACAGTTTCTGCAAAAGTCGTTATGAAATATTTTCAAGCACCGAAGGCGGGTCCCTAAAATGGAACGCAGATATTCATTGGTCATTGGGCTTAATTCCGGTGCTCATAAGATCTAACTATTTCCAACAGTACTATTTGTAATTTTCTATTAAATTTGTTATCAATTTCCAAAATTTTAAAACTTTATCTTAACAAAGCGTCATTTAAAAACAAACGGAAGTTCTATTTTTTTTTTCTACTTGATAACTGCGCCAAAAAAAGCAAAGTAAAATAAAACAAAAACAATGTTTATCTCAAATAATTCCAATTAGAAATATGAGTACATAAAGAGAACAAACACATTTGAAAATGTCAAAATGTTTTCTCTCTTTTCTTTTGTGTTCCCATTGTGTTTACTTTTTTTTATAACTCTTTCATTGCTTGTCCTAACAACATCTCAATTGCTGTGGTTTTGTTTACGTGGATGGTAGCAAAGAGAAAAATTTCAAGCACACGGCTGTCAAAAACTAAAAGAACTTCAACAAAGTAAAGTGATTAAAGAAGTGTTGGAAGCTGAATATTTTCGTTTTTAATTTTTTGTTTTATTATTTTAAATAAAACAAATTATATTTTTTAATAATATGCAACATTTCTAAACTGAAAGATAAAATTAAAAAGGATTTTATTTAGATTTCTGCCTTTAATAAGTTAAAAACAAAACACTCAAAACTTATTCTTCGTATATGTGTGCGTGTGCGTGTGTCTTCTGTTAGCAACATAAACGATAAAAGAAAACAACACAAGATGAATATCCACAGTAAGTTCAAGTTACACTTGCACCCAAATGAACTCGAAACACCTTAACGTTTTGTGTGTGGGTGTCGTTGTTAAATAATTAATTATGTATTGTTTATTCTTTAATTAATATTTCCTTTCATGTTTGTTTAATTACAGTGAATGCGAATCATTTAAAATACATCAGTTTAATCACTTTAACATTACAAAATGCCATATTGGGCTTATCAATGCGTTATGCTCGCACACGGCCTGGTGATATATTCCTCAGTTCAACGGGTGAGTACAATTTCAACAATTCATTAAACAGTCCAAGTTCTTTTTTAAATGTAATAATTTGTATCACTAAAAAAAGGTCTAAATATGTATGTAAAAAAGAAACAATTTACAACTTCACCACGCTTTTAATGAAATTGAAAAATATTAAAATTTTTAATTTATCAGCAGCATCTTTATCACCGACACTCAGCAAAACATGTTAAAACAGTATAGTTTCATATGCCACGTTAAAATTTATTTGTCGAAAAAAAGAAGATAAAAATTAAAAAATAAAAACGTATTTATTTTATAGTTTATATCGATCTTATCTACAGTGGCAAGCATAAGTGGTGAGATGCTTTTCAAATCAATGTTCGAAATTCACTTTTTTTTCTGCTGTTCGTCAGTGTAGTAAAACGAAAATGATTAGTTCTGCGATTATTAGATTTGGTAAACTTTATATCCCTTTAAAATGTAAGGAATGATGCGAAATAGTTGCTTAGTTGATGTCAAGTTGTAGGCAGTATGTATTATCGATATCTCTAGCCTTGTTAACTGATGCATGCATAGATTGAAACGTATTTTTTTTTAATTAATATTTTTATTCAAGTTAGTACCATTCTTTCACTTATAAAAAGCTCTTTGCGAAACATTAATTATTGTTCTTGACGTCAGGGTAATCTTAGAACATTTTTCAATATGTTTCGCCAGTTTTAGAGTAATTATCTTCGCAAGATCTTTCAGATAGTGGCTTGTATTCAATACAATTGGCTTTTCGTAATTTATATTTATTGTTTGGAAGGTATAGCGGTATAAATTCGACATGCCACATGTTCAACCATGCACCAATGAATATTTGTTTTAATTATTATCGTAATTGTTGAAATTTTGACAACCAGAAATAATACAATATTATGCTTGTTTAACCGAAGGTTGCGTAATCTGCCATCAACAATTTTTTTTTAATTATTTTATGTATAGGTTTGCTCACTGTTTTATTATAAAATACATAAATTTATAAATAAACTTATGAATGAAAATGTGCAAAACATTTACTTGCATACAAGCAAATAAATATATAAATTTCTTGAAATTAGTATAAGGAATAAGCATCTGTTTTCATTAACTTCGGTTCTATACGTTTTATATTGAGGTAGGTTTCTATGCAGTTGCGGTAAAGGGTGTCTTTTTAAAGTGAATAGTTCTCCAGCTATGTGGTCCATTGCTACGATCGGGATTTAGAGTTAATTGTAATTAATTTACATTACTTTTACGACAATCGTTATAACAGGGCCAAGTTTTTAATGTTTATGACTTAAAAAACTCCTTCATAGATGAAACAATTTCAATTTAAAATTCAATTTAAATTCATTATTATTAAAAAAATTTATTAAATATAATGTTAAACAACTTATATTCAACATTCCGACTAAACTCGACTGTTAAATTGTTTTTTAAAGTGTTGAAAATTTAATTATAAAAATTGAAAAATGTAAACGAAAGCTTTAATGAGTCGTTTTTCAATTATGCACTGTAAGGTTTTTTCCTTCTGTATAAAGTTATTAAAAAAAAACCTGTTTCTATGTATATATTTCAAGTAAAATATTTAAAAAACAACATTATTTAAATGTTCACTATCTGTTAAACAATTGGCATTGGAAGTAAGAAAGGCAATGAAATGTTCTTTTTGAATTTTTTTATTTCAAGCACTTCATATTAATTAAACATTGTTGCCTTCAAGTATGCGATATCGTAGAAAAATCAATTGAAATATTCCCTCTAACTGACTAATATATTCGAAAGTATTCTACAAAGCTACGTTAAAAACATTTTTTCGAAAATATTACACACACAACATTTATTTTTATTATCATTAAATTGAAAAGGAAATACTAAATTTAAAAATAAATTTCATTTATTTTTAGCTGTCCTTATGTCGGAGGTTGTTAAACTGGTCACCTGCCTGTTTCTAGTATTCAACGAAGAAGGAAAAGATGTGCAAAAATTTCTGAAATCATTGCATAAAACTATTATTGCTAATCCCATCGATACATTAAAAGTATGCGTTCCTTCCCTGGTATATATTGTACAAAATAATCTACTGTACGTATCGGCATCACATTTGGATGCGGCCACCTATCAAGTGACCTATCAGTTGAAAATTCTTACAACTGCTATGTTTGCTGTAGTGATATTAAGAAAGAAACTCTTAACAACACAATGGGGTGCATTGGTGTTACTTTTAGTGGGTGTAATACTCGTACAGTTGGCTCAAACTGTTAGTGAGAGTGCAGCGGCAGCAGCTTCAACTGGTCCAGAACAGAATCGTTTATTGGGCTTATTGGCTGCCTTGGGTGCTTGTTTCCTTTCCGGTTTTGCTGGCATCTACTTTGAAAAAATCCTAAAAGGAGCTGACATTTCCGTCTGGATGCGCAATGTGCAATTGTCTTTATTAAGCATACCCTTTGGTACAATAACATGTTTTGTTAGTGATGCTTCGAAAATTTTCGAACATGGATTCTTCTTTGGTTACGATTTGTTTATTTGGTATTTAATTTTCCTACAAGCTGGCGGTGGTTTAATTGTTGCTGTTGTTGTCAAATATGCCGATAATATTTTAAAAGGCTTTGCTACCTCTTTAGCCATTATTATTTCCTGTGTAGCCTCTATTTATATTTTCAATTTCAATTTAACTTTGAAATTTACTTTGGGTGCTGCTTTAGTCATTGCTTCCATTTTCCTGTATGGCTATGATCCTAAAAAGTCCTCCGCAAATTCAGCGGGTCCTATTAAAGTTGTCACAAACTCCCATCAACCTCAGCCGGATGAAGAAAAACTCTTAGCTTAAATGCTATAGCGTATGTGTATATCTTTCTGTGTCCTTTCCTAATTTTTAAGCAGTTTTTAATTTTCTTTTAGAATTTACAGTATTTAATAAATAAGAGTTTAAGATGAAAATACTTAAGTTATACAACAACATAAATCTCAATATATTTTTAAACGTCATAAAACTTACGAAAAAAAAATTATAAGAAATCATAAATGCAACACTATAATTGTACATAAAAATGTATAAATGCCAAGTAATAAAAATATAATTTTTATTTATTTAAAACTGATTGTGAATTTTATTTAATGGAATCAATATAATCAGTCTGGTAGGATGAATGGTAAAATGGAAAATGCCATCGTTGTCATGTTATCAAAATGTGACGATTTAAAGGACTACAACAATTACAGTATAATTACTCTACTGAAGAGCTTATGCACGATGTTTGCAGCCATAATACATAGAAAACATCAGAGCGCAATCTGCCTGATGATCAGCCACATTTCCAGTGAAACGGGTTCCACATAAATAAAGTTAATCACCGTGCAATATAATAAATCAATTATAGAACGCTAAATTTCTCTGCATCTACTGTTTGTTGATTTCAAGAAAGCTTTTGAAAGACTTCTGCAAGTGGAAGCATGTGCGAGAAGGCAAAACACTCAATTCTCTCAAACATGAACTTTAGCCAATTATTTTACAACGATGCTGGAGAACAACAAAGACGTAATCTATCGCCTTAACTATAGACCATTGATTGTACTGAAGAATATCATGAGCAAAATCTGTAGTTTTTATACCAATTTGAGCAATTGTATGGCGCCGATGATCTCTAATATGCAAGCAAAACAAGAATAGCAAGAAAAATCAGTGCGTAATGTTGGATCTGAGATAAATATTAAAAAAAAACAACAATCAGTCGCATATGTACATAGATTCTTCTATTTGATTAAAGCGTAAAGAGAAGGCTCAACAAATCCCAAAGTTTAGAGCATAAAGTCTACACTGTTGCAAGAAAGTTAAATCATTTCGAATACAATGCCGTAAAAGCAACTGGTATTTAACAACAAGTGCCTCAGTCATAAGCCAAATACATTTTCTGATTAAAGCCATTAATAATACCCATCTGTGGAACTTAACCGCAAACAAACTAAATTAAACGCAGAGGCGCATTGGCCAAAAGCGTACAGAATAATAGTAATCTGACATTGACCAAGCTGACGTCTTAGACAAATTGTATTTATTTTATAAAATTTGCAATACTATTTAAATATAGTTTTTGTAAACATTTTAACTTAAAGCCTACAAAAGAAATTATTTTTGAATTAAAAAATTTGTTTTTTCTATTTACTAACACCGAAATGCTTTTGAAAAGCATCTACAGCTCGAAATCTGTGCGAAATCTTATTCTTCTCTACTTTGGGTAGTTCAGCATAGGTTAAATCATAGCCAGTCGGTTGGAAAATAGGATCCCAACCGAAATCTCGACTACCTCGTGGTTCCACAATTGTACCCTCGGTAATACCTTGAAATATTATTGGCTCTGCATCTTGGCCTTCACTAAAAGCCAAAGTGCAAACAGCTCTCGCAGATTTATCCGGCCAACCGGCTAAAAGATTGTGAAGCCCTTCAGGCTGCAGTTTTTCCAAAAACCATTTAATATATGGACCTAAAATAGTCTATTATGTAGAAATACATACATAGGGGTTTACTTTCATATAAGTTTTCAAACAAACCTGGCAAACCCTTCAAGGCATTAAAACACAAACAGGTGTCTTCCACTAAAACAGGGCCATCCACTTGCCGGGCTGCCTCTTTGCATTTCTTCACAGCAATTTCTTCTATTTCTCCCTGCAATTCTGGCAAATCAATTTTTCGCGATACTAATGGACGTGGAAAATTTGGTCCCAAGATGGCTATCAACTCCTCCAGCTTTTTGGCATTACCAGTGACAAATGTTATGGGTTTAGACATGATTTCCTTTTAAATTTTTCAATGAAATTACGTGCACGGAGTAAAATTACGTGTTTATTTATGAAATCGAAGAAGTTGTCTGGGAATTAAACCGTTAGTTGAAGAAGAGAAAGAGAGATTGTTTTTAAAGAGAGTACATGTGTAACATGTGCTCTTTTGAAAAGTTGTATTTTAAAGTAGTCTTAATTTGACAGCTAATGCTACACAACAATATACAAGATTAGCGGTTATTGTTTAATTTTAACGTTTTTCAATGTTTTCATAGTTTTCATAAACTAGAAGATTTTGTGTTAGCAGCCTTCACTGAATTTTTCCAAATACAGCAGCAAGCTGTTATAACATTACATATGTGCTGCTGCGTCCTGATTAATCCCCCGGTGAGGCCATCGAGGTAGCAGATTGAAGCATTATAACCAACCATCGTCTTGTCTTCAGAAAGGACCCTCGTTTCCAGGCACAAGACTATGTCCCTAGGTGTGTCCTAAAAGTTCTTACAGATTCTTTAGAATCACTAATCAGTCGTGAATTACGCCAGACTGACTATCAACGAAGTTCACATAGGATTTTGTATTTAAAAAGGCTGAACCCAGTAACAGCCTCAAAAACTTCGGCATGAAAGACGCTACAGCTAAATCGAATCACAAATCTAATAATTTTACAGAAATGCCCATGCCCTGTGTATCCAAACTAAAAGAGTTTGTCAAGGTAAACTTTAAGCAAGTAAAAATAGTCTAATAAGAACACAGGAGGGGAATTATGTTGAGTTAAACGAACGTAAGGAAAATCTAAACGTTCTTTTTATAAAATCATATTGGCAGCTCTATTCTTTGTGTTATCGAAAATTCTACTCAACCTAAAGTGTAGCAAAAACAATAAGAGATAAGGAGAGTATGATAGAGAATAGAAACATCAACAAATTTAGATGTAAATAAAACGAAATACAGGCGTAAAGTGTAGAAAAAAGAAAAAGAAAACAAAAACAATTCATGTACTATTATTGAACAACAAAGAAACGAAGAGAAAATCGGCACAATAATACAACACAGTAGAAAAAGATAGTGAAAAAAATTTCACTATAGAACTGAAACTAAAAACAACAATAAAACAAATCCATTTACCCCACCAGCAGACAAGTAAGCTGAGCTCTGGAAATATAAACAACATTAGCACATAATCTCAGAGAAAAAAAGAAGAAGAAAAACACAGGCAATGGTCATGAAAATAAGTTGAAGCAGCCAGGCCATAACATCAATATTTTTTTATCTTTTAAAAGCAGTTGGGGTGCTGGTGAATCACAGCCACTGCACTTAATATCTCCGCAATACGGAGCAACCAAATACGGAAAAGTTTGGAGCTGAAAGTATTTAACAAAACAAAATGCCTGATGTAGTTGGAGCTTCGAATCGTGCCAGTTTAAATGGAGTGAATAGTAACAATGCATCATATTCCACATGGGTAAGTTTAGCGTTGTGTGGTGATTCCCATCATTCTCAAAATGATGATAAATAATATTTTGTTTTTATGTTTTTTGTAGGTGGGCTTTATATTCATATTTAATTTAATAGTAGGCACTGGTGCTTTAACATTGCCTGGAGTTTTTGCTAAAGCTGGCTGGTTATTGTCCTTAATTGTAGTTATTATGCTGGCCGTTATCTCTTACATTACGGTTACTTTTGTAATAGAAGCCATGGCAGCAGCGAATGCAGTCAAAACGTGGCAGAATTTACAGGTTCTTAAACGTAGTTATGATGTAGGCACCCTTTTTCCCTTTTTTTTACTATAATAAACAATAAAAAAAAAACATCATAACTTATAATTTATTTGTATAATTATAACATAATTTTATATTTCTTTTTCATATTCTTTTAACAGTTTGGCTCACATGAAGAATTTCCTTCCCCTTCAGTTTCAGTAGATGAAGGCGACTTTGATACAGATGATCCCTCAGCCTCATTATTACCACAAAGTCAAGATGCTACCGCACGTCTGGAACGTATGCCATTGTATGCGCATAGCTCTACACTGATCTACTATAAATTGGATGAAAAATTTGAATTGGGCGGTATGGCTACATTGTTTTTTAATGATTTGGGTCGTGTATTCTTCTATATCTGCATTTCGATTTATTTATACGGTGACTTGAGTATTTATTCAGCTGCAGTTGCCAAAAGTTTGCGTGATTTGTTTTGGTAAGCATGTTTTAACAATATTTTCCATTGTTAAACAAACACACAAGATAGGTCGTAAACAAGTGTTTTTTTTTTAAATTCTCTCTGTTTGTGAAAGTTAACAAGAATATAAAAATAGGCTATAAATTAAAATAAGAAATTTCATACGAAAAAAGAAATGTTATTGTATATGCGACATGATGTTCATGTTAGTTTTTGAACTCATGGAAAAGTTGTAAATAGCGGAAAAATTAAAGAACTTGACGGGAGCTCATCATACTTTTGAACGCTTTTTCCTCGTCCATTGAAGATAAATAGAAATATTCATTTTATAATTGAAAAGATTAGCATTGAGTTATAACTTAAGGATTGATTTTTATTTTTAAATTATTTAGCTTGATTTGAAAGTGAATTCATCAGAGAGTTGTGTTACTAACTTATTAAACACATACTATATGTGCTATAAACATAAAATTTTGAATACAATGTTAATAAGATGATTAATTAACACCTTATATGCGTATGACACATCTTAAATGCAAAATTATTATACAAATTTTAAGATTATATTATAAAATAAGAAAGTGATACTAATGTTAGACGAATGTTACAGTAGTAATACAGATATGATGCATAAAAAAATTAAAAATTGTATACCGCATTAGCGTTATACATCCTTTACACAAATATAATACTTTATATATTCAAAGCTATTACGTTTTAATGTGTAGGAACTGAGACTCCATTCGTATAAAATTCGTAAACAGACTTCGAATCTTGTATTGTGATTGAAGTTTTATCATATTTGTTACTATGCCATTCGTTGCGTTATCAGTTTTATTGTTTACAATAAAAAAAATCAATCTATACATACAGTTTGCTCAAAAAGTAAACAACCGTTTGTACCTTAACATATGAAATGCAGTAAAATGGATTCACTTCTGAAGCTTTTCCCAACATTTCGTCCAGTATATTGATATATACAGGGTTGAAAGGAACTTTATGTATCTAATTAGGTAAAACGCATGATCTTGGAGGTCAATGGACAGCCTTATACTCATCGTTACGTACATGAAATCAAAAAATTAGTAAATATTGATTGTGTTTATAAGCATTCTTGATGAAATGCTGTTCATGCAGGTCAATCTGCTCCGAATAATGCATTGACACACCAATTGAACCAAGAAAAAGCTTCGTAACTAGAGATAATTTTTCGATCGAAACACGACAGTCACACAGCACGAATTTTAATTATAAACTTCAATGATTAGCAATCTTGGTAAGCATTTTAGGCATTGCCACATGTCACGAATCTATTTTTGTTGAAAACATTTTCACAAACAAACAGTAAAGATTAATTTGCATTAACCAACAGGTAAAGATTTTATCTAGATACTCCTACGACTGTGGCTTAGTGCATCAAATATTAGGATTTAAATTTCTTTCAGCTCATTACAAAAATTTATTTATTTAGGAATCATTTTCTAAAATTTTCTTCTTATTTACAGTGATCACTCAAATGGTACCACACCCAGCAACTATACCACCTTAGGTATAAATGTTGATGCATTAAACTTGGCCTCATCGGCTAATGAAACAAATGAGGACGCCATACGATTATGCTGGCAAAGTAATATTCTTACACGTCTACAGGTGTATCGATTATTTTTGGTGGGATTTACTGTTATACTTGGACCATTTGTAGCTTTTAGTATACAAAAAACAAAATATTTACAAATTATAACCGTCATATTTAGATGGTGTGGTAAGTACTTTAACAATAATAATAATAATAATAAAAAAAGAAACATTAAAAACTTTCCATTTGTAATGGTTTTCATAGTTGTTTCAATTTTTTTTTTGCAGCTTTCATTTTTATGATCTCTATTGCATTGAAACTACTCATAACAGATGGAGCCAAAGGTCATCCAGTATCAATAAATATTTATGGTGTACCAGCTTTATTTGGTGCTTGTGTTTATTCCTTTATGTGCCATCATTCGTTGCCTAGTCTCTTGGCACCCATACGAGATAAAGCGGCCGTGAGTCGTATATTAAGTACTGATTATGTTGTGATTTGTTTGTTTTACATACTACTGGCTATGACTGGCATCTTTGCCTTTGAACGTTTACAAGATTTGTATACATTGAACTTTATACCGGATCAAACAGATGATCACAGTTTCAATGCAGAGTTATTGCTGGTAATTGATTATTTCCTAGCACTATTCCCAGTGTTTACCTTATCGGCTAGTTTTCCCATTATTGCCATTACCTTGCGCAACAATTTACAAACCTTGTTCTTAGATATGAGCCGCTTTGAATCGTATAATTTATTTGTAAGACGCATGTTATTCCCTTTATTGGCTATAGTACCACCGTTCACCATCACTTACTTTACGGAAAGCTTAACAAGCCTGGTTGCTTTCACTGGCAGTTATGCGGGTGCTGCTATACAATATATTATACCCATTGCTTTGGTATACTATGCCCGCAATACGTGTCGTGAATTGTTGGGTAGCGGTGTTGTTAATGATTTTCAAAGTCCATTTCGCAGTACATACTGGTTGGCATTTGTTTTAATATGGGCTTTGGGTTGCATTAGTTTGGTTACATTGAATTTCTTTCTAGATGTTAGATCTTAAGTGTAATGATTTTAATCACTCGATATATGTGTCTTCCTATATTTATGATCTTTTTCTAAAAGAAAACAAATAAACAAAATCAAGAAATTATAAGAAACTACCAAAAAGAAAACAAGAAATTAAGAAAAAACCTTAAAAAGTTTTTAAACTGTCCATGTGCTCAATTGTCGTAAACAAAAACACCCTCCATTTGAAATGATCTTTTAATACAAGATAATGTTAACTTCCTAAAAACATTTAACAAAAAATGAGATAAAAAAAACATACTAAATTTAGAAATAATATTTTATTAGTTTGTAAGTTCAATTTAGATTATTTTTTATACATACTTACATACATATTATATATTAATTCTATATATACTATATAATTTATAAATATAATTGTTAGATTTAATCCTACAGAAAATGAAATTCTCTTCATTTGTGTTTCCATAATAAGGCAATAACCCAGACTACTACTAACTTTCAAAAAAAAAAAAAAAAATGCAACAAACTTTCATTTTATGTTAGGTTTTTAATTAAAAGAAGAATCTGTGTATACAGACATATGTACGTATTGAAATTGTTGGAAATATTGAAATTAAAAGAAATATATTTTAAATATAATAAAATTATTAAAGAAAAATATTGTTTTTCATTACATGGGCTGAGGAAGTAACCACACTCCCTATATGTATAAATGTATAACAAAAAAAAAAAAAAGAAAAAACCTAGAGAAAATGGATTACCTACTCAGTAAGCAGATGTTTTAAAGGAAATGAATGAAAATGACGTTTGTTTATATATCACCATAGGCATTATTGTTACAAGTGATTATTCTATACTAGATAAGTTTAATCGAACTAATCTACTTACAAGTAACCCTATAAGCATACTAACGAACCGGAATAAGAATTAATTTATATTTTTTTTTTACTACTACTACTATTTTTATTCAATATATTATTACTAAGTCTGTTATGAATAGCAATCGAAGTTCAGTTGCATTGCCTGCTGGCAACCATAATTTGCAATTGCTGGAAAAACATTCGTACAAGTGCAGGTATTAGTTGATGGTTGTTAGCTGCTGTTTGCAACACTATTTTTTTTTACTGGAAATTCAACTGAAGTTCAGCTGTCATCCAGAAACGAGTCATTAATTTGGTGTTGTTGGAATGATGCCATTCAAATAAAATATGGTCTGTTTTTTTGGATAAATTGTTCCGGCATCACAGGAAGTTACACATTCGCAATGGACCGGAAAAGATTGTAATCATTTGGTAAGATTTTCCGAACTGCTGGATATTTAAACCAAGCACAGTAGAGGTTAAATGGTCTGGTGTTGGCATCGTTCAAGTTCGAATTAAAACTTTGGCCAAGAGAACAGTTTTCGTTGTTATCAATGATCCATTTTTTTCACCAGTCACCTCTAGCAGCAGTAATAATTACCTATTATGATTCGAATCGGGGTCTTGAAATGCTCATCTTCGAGAGATTGTAGACTGCAAAAGATACCTCCTAAGAAAGGCAACTCATCCTCATCTACAATCTGGATTTAATGGAATGTCAAAAGCCTTTCCGAATACAATAATACCGTATTCTGCGACTCAATGCCTAATTCAACAACAGGAGCCATATGACCATATTACCACCTTCCGAATGAAATGGAATCGAAGTAAAACTGAAAAGTTTGTTTTGTTTTCTTCTTAGCTTACCAAATAGCAGTGCCACAGCGGGATAATAATCATTGCCAACCTAATTAAGGGTTTTAAAGGTCATTGTATAACTTTTTTTTAGACTAACTGTCATTCATTTTAGTGTTTGCTTTAACGGGTCTGATATAATTTGTCCACAATATAGTCTTTTATAATTAAGATGATTAAACTACATGTTGCAAACAGGAATTGTTACATATTCCCATCAAGTTAGCCTTAACCTGTTATAAATCCCTTTTGAATTTGCCTCTTACTTGCTTTTGAACAAACGCACAAAAGGATCTCCTTTTTAAAACAAAGAACGTATGACTTATTATTATAAGTGTTTGGAATTATACCTTAACATGACTTAATTAATTGTTTATTTATCATTTTAGTTGGTTTAATAGTTATAATTAATAAATCAACCAAAGTGAATGAACATCTACAATAAATTATATTTCTCCGTGCATTTGCTACCGGAAAAGAACAAACATAAACATACGCAAAGAATGAAATTCTAAAAAATAGAACAAATATTGTTGTATGTATAGAATTAATTAATATAGGACAAGTATTAAATATTAAAAAAAAAAATGTAATTAAAAGAAAAACTAATGAAATAAAGAAAAAAAAAAAAGTTAGAAAAAGTCTTAAAGAAGAATTTATCATCATCCGATGGACCAATAAACAACGCAATGATTTTAAAAGATTAATAAGAACAGTGTGTGTGTGTGATTGGTGTTCTGCATGAACGGGCTTAGTCATCTAAGGTGATGTGTAAATTGGCAGATGGATGTAGACCGAATTCCTTTAATGAGCTGTCATTGTTTACAGTCTCGAGTGTTTTACGTGGAAAAGCACAAATCAATTTGTAGCCGGATTTTGGAATATGTGAATGACATTGAGATATATATGAGCGTAACACTTCCAGTTTCGTATCGGAAGGCCAACGCAATTGGACAACTTCATCGGCCCCGTCGGCGTTTATTAATCTTAATTTTAGCATGGTGAGCTCGTCTTTATTTGAACCCAAATGCTCTTCGTAAGATGTGCGTTCGCAGGCACTTTTGGTGTCATCTTCAACAAACTCTTCAACACTGCCAAAATCACTGGCTGCATCATCATCGTTTAGTTCGCTTGCAGCTGTACCATTCGATTTACGTTTATTGGCTGTGGGACCGCCATTTTCCTGTATTGAATTGCGTATGGCTAAAGCAATTTGTTCCTCTTCTGAGAGTTCCATGATCTTACTACGCTTCTTGGGATTAGCCTTAAGAGTTTGTGAAGAACTGCTGGCATTTGAATTGCCATCATCATCTTCTATGTTAAATTTACTGCCTTCCTCACTGTCACTGTCCAGACAAATTGCTGTTGATGTACGTTTGGATGAAGTCGATGGACCCATATCGTCCTGTAATTCTTTACTAAAATCTTTGTGATCAATTAAAAATTGTTTCAAGTCGTTGAGTATTGTGGATTGTGTAGGATTTGGACTTTTCCAAACCTCTTCTCCAGTACGGGGATCAATGACACACAAATAGGGCAACTTGGCACAATGATAAAAGGCTACAAAGCGACGACCTTCGGAAGAATCGGCATCAACCTAAAAAAATACATCAATTACAATAATCGTTATCGAAAATCGGCAAGAAATTTTTAAAGTTTATTTTACGATCTTTACCAACCTGCCACAAGAGAAATTGTCTCTTCATTAATTTTCGCAACGCCTTATCAGGCCAAACATCACGATTCAATAGCTGTGAATCAAAACTATCACTCTGTACATTCACGAGTAACCATTGCTTTAAGGCTTCGGCTCGGGAACGAGCTGCTTGAAATGTACCAGCATACGCTATGTCTGTCGGTGGACGATATAAGTCTTCTAAACGACTTTTCTTAGGTTCAGACGTCTGGGCTGTTGTAGCCATATCTACGGCGCGAGATCGTCTAGAACTCCCACCACGGCTATTCGTCGCAGTTTCGTATAAATTGTTTAAGGCTACATAGCTGCCAGACGCCTGCAATTGTTCTTCCATTAAAGCTCCTTCTCGAGCAAAATCTCTCAGTGGGCACACTTTAACACGTCTACTAGCACTTCTTGCTAAACGACCAGGAGGTGGCGCAGCCGTATAGAAATTGTCATCTTCGGGACCAATCAATTGCTCACGTATTGGTGCTATGGGTGCTCGAACCCCATCATCGTCTACTATGGGCAAATTAGCTTCAGCATCTTCTGTGGCTGTGGCGACACCACCACCTTCAAAAAATAATGCCACTGCAGCTTCGACATCGTTGTTGCATGCAGCTAATAAATGCTTAGCTTCAGCTTCATTTGTTCCCGTCACTTCACAAACACTCTGCACCAACTCATCTGGTGTTTGGGACATGTTCGTGGCCCGTTATCTGTTGAAATTTTGCTTAAAATCCCGTGTAGAAAATATAAATTCTTTTTAAATTTTAGTTTTACCAATAAAAATGTCTTTTTTTCAAGTTTTTTTCTTTCTTTTAATTTTTTTCGTTGTTTGACAGATGTATCTTGGAGTTCTCTTAATTGTTTTTGACGCTCTCTTGGTTCGTTTGCAAAATGCCAGGGTTGCATATTATAGTATTTATTTATAATTAACGAAGAATGGCGGGTTAAAGCATACGCTGAGAGAAATGATTTGTTATTAACGTAAACAAAAGAATTCAACCATATCGTCTAAAAACCAGGTAATTTTTATTAATTTATCGAAAAATATATGCGTTCCGGTCTAATAATGATGCCAAATGTCCTACAAAGTGCACTAAGAAATGGTTCGAAGTTAACAATAATCAGAGCACATTGCGACACAAATTGTAATCTTGAGGAATTAATATAGGCTACGTGATATGATATATAAGGTCAACATGCCAAAACAAATCAATCTTATGTTTAGTTTATGTCATGAAAATATTAATCACATAATTCGTTCTTACAACACTAAAGGCAGGATTACGATCTAGCTTCTCAACCCACCCATTTTGTGTATGTTAATTTTAACCATAAGTCGCTGTATCTGCAATTAAAAGTCGACCTTTCATAGCAATTTTATATACTCTCGCAGTTTTTGCTGGACATCTGATAAGAGAAAGTCGCTCTGTTCTAGATCTTTGAGCTGGGTTTCGAATCACGGTCTCAAATCTTGTATTTTAGGTTAAATTTTCTTTGAGTTTAATTTAATAATAATTTTAAACCAATTTTAAGAAAATAAAACCGCAATGATATCTGTTTTTCTAACACAGATATTTAAAAAAAAGTCCATCACTGAATACTTTCAAGAAGTATGAATATTTAAACTAGCAGAACAAAATAAAAATAATAAATGTCATGTATAAATAAATCTCTCTTTATATTTCTTTTGCTTTTCGGTCTTTTGTGGTAGAATTGCAAACGTCAACAAAAATCCATTAATTGACGAGTAGTTATTAAAAATATTAAAGAAGAAAGCAATAAAATCGTGTTTATTTACATAGAATACCGAACATTTAAACATATTTGCAATGTAAATTTATTTAATTAAATAAATTATTGCTTAATATTCCATGCATTTATTTGCTGGTATCTACAATTGTTTACATTTAACTTGTAACTTTAGCTCTCTTGCTTGTTTATTGTGTGGTTCAAATTGTATGTAGTCAGCTGTCAAATTGAAAAAAAATTTTGATTTTCTCCAATCAGAGCGAGAGAGCACAATTGTGTTTAGTAACTCGAAGAGAAAGGTTCGTGTAACGGTTAGATAGTGCAGAAGAAAGAAAGAAAACCAATAAAGTTTATTGCAGAATTCCATAAAAACTAATAAATTCTGTGTACTATTTAAGTAAAAACCGAAATGTTTAAATAAAAAATAATTTCTATGTACATATATGGCAAAATGTTTAATAAATTTAAAAATAAAATAAATTTAATAAAAGTCTTGCAAGAATTTTGATAAAGAAAATGACTTGAATGCAAAAACCAGAATAAAAAGAAAAAAAAAAACTAAGAAAAAATAAAAAGACATGTCATTGATAATGGTGTAAGACGCATTAGTGTGAGAGTGTGTGAGTGAGTGAATAAGTGCAAAATAAAGTGAATCCAAAAGCAAGAAGATAAGCCAGCACAGAAAAAATAAGATATATATGTATATAAAGAAGAGAAACGAAAAGAGTAATAAAAAAGCAACATAAAATATAAAGCAAATGATTTTTTTTGTTATTTTGTGTTTTCCTTCATTGTTTATTGTAAACAAACAACTGATATAAAAATAAAGTAATAAAATTAAAGATAAATAAATTCTAATCTGTGTCTCAAGTTTAAACATTTAATGCCAATAACAACAACAACAGCAACACATATACAAGATTTTTTCAATGTTTCCTTGCTAAAGAAAAAATAAAAAAAAAATCCCCGATAAATAATATACAAAACAAATCTAAAAGAAGTTTTTTTTTTATTAAAAATGGTTTCTCTTATTAAAAATCAACTACTAAAACATTTATCCATGTAAGTAACTGTAAAGTAAAATTTAAATCCATTTTCTAATTAGAAAGTTAAAATACTCTATTTTACATTGTCATGCTGTGAGAAATTTTCTTTTTTTTACGGTTAAATTAAAAATTGATTTTTCTCACATGGAGAAGGAAGTAAATGTAAACAAAAAGTGTATGTAGCCTGAAAAGTTATCAAAAGAGGAAATTTACTTAGAAAGAGAAATTTAATTAAAACTCTTTAAAAGCGTCTAAGGTCATTGTTGTCAGATTTTTCTCAAATTGGTATATTATATTAGGGAATCCCCTTTCTTTGCTTATGTTGATTATATATTTCTGTTGAAATTAAAAAAAAAACCATAAAAGTCGCTGAAATTGAACGTTGTTTGAAAAAAAAAACTGCAATTACGGAGCCGTTGCGATAATGGATAGAAGCAATTTTTGTTCAATGTATGCTTGAAAAAATATTTATAATAATTTTCTCAAAAGGATTTTTTGGAGTGGATTGAAGTCGCGTTAAAATCTGGTATTAGGCAGCTTCGTAATTGAGCCCATTAACATGTAACAATTATCCATTGGTTCTGTCTACGTACTTGGGAATCCTGTTTCATTCAACGATAAAGCCTGTACTCCCAAAATGGCAACCTGAGAAGGATTCAGGGAACATGGGAACGTGTTGACAGTACATATTTTATAACATGTTGTTTAATTTGTAACATTATTCATTACTTTCTATTAAATGGTTGTATACATACATACATACATATGTATGTACATTCGAAATGAAAGTAAAAGTCCTCTCTGCAAGCATACTTCATTAAAACCTTAACACATATTAAAGCAAAAACTGTTATACGTTTATTTAGCCTCTAATTTAACACCATAACTGATACAGTCTCGTTGTTACTTTTACATTATAGACATGTAGTAAAGGGTGATCTTTTAAGCGTTTATGTTTTGTAATTCTAAAAAATAGAAAATTTAAAAGACAGAAATATAGCATATATGAAGACTCACCATTTTTTTTTAATTTATTTCATGTAAATGCTTTCCGATACTATGCCGTAGGTGGTCCAATAAAGACTTTTAAGTTTGGCATACTTTTTCTAGCCTTTTTTTTGCGTATCTCACTGAATTGCCCTATAATCGGAAGACTTCAGGTGCCCCGCAAAAAAGATTCAATGTAGTAGACTTGTATAAGCAAACATAAAAGATTGCTTTCACCAATAGGTTCACAGAGACCTAGTGCAATCCGTATACCCTGCAGTGATTTTTGTTAACTTGAAACATTTGTCATTTTTTATATGATAATGGTTATTAAGTTTATTTTTAATTTTTTTTTTGGTAATAAAAAAAAACATTTTCTCGTTAACAAGAGCATTTTCTTTTTAATAAAATTTTATTTTGTTTTTCTTATAATTTTTTCTTTTAATTTTCATGTTAATAATACCTAATGCTTATGTGTTTGCCTGTCTACCTATATTGTAACACATTATCCAAATTTTTTTTGCCTACATACTCTCCTTTTTTTTTGCCATTCTTAATG
Organism: Sarcophaga bullata; assembly: GCA_005959815.1. Classification (NCBI taxonomy): domain Eukaryota; kingdom Metazoa; phylum Arthropoda; class Insecta; order Diptera; family Sarcophagidae; genus Sarcophaga; species Sarcophaga bullata. The sequence goes on along the minus strand of QOCX01000020.1, from coordinate 649,306 downwards.
TCTCTTGTTGTCATAACGTTGATATTTTCATGTGAATGTATTATTATACCCAAGAATAAACAAATAAATAAATTGTTGCTTACCTTTGCGGCAATTTGTTTTTGTTTTTCATTATTTTTCTTGTTTCATTTAAAAGCAAAAACAAAATTACTCTCTTTATATACGGCAATATCTGTCTCCTTTTACCATTTGGGAATTTTTGATTTGTTGTTGAGAAAGAGAGTTTTTCAAACAGTTTTTGTTTGTTTGTTGTTACTTTTAATTGTAAGTAGATTTCATTTTTCTACTCATTATATTCGAATTAGAATGTGAGAAAATGAGTCATATAACTGGTATCTTTATTGAGTACGTTTACTGAGTATAAAATAATAGGGAAAATAAAAAGTTTTCTATTTATGTACGAGTATGTTTATGAATAATTCAAATTAAATGCAAGAAAATTGTAGAATAACAGGTAATAATACATTAGTTATTCTATTCACACAAATGAGTTAAAGTTTTACAAAGTAAGTAGAAGCAGTAGAAGTTAGGGTCCTTCACTTTTACAAATATCAAATGCCAGTTAAAATGTTAAATTGTATGAAGTGGTGCGTTAATTACAAACGCAAGGAGGGCTATGTGGGCCTGCATGACATCAATTCCAGTATCTAGAATGTTCTGTTGGATGTCTACTATGAGCGCAATAGAGTGACCAGAACCCGTACATCCTTTATTTACTGGTATGAAGTGGCACAACAGATCATTGCTATTGAAAAAGACTAAGTAGACTCCAGAGACAGTCTTCTCTGATTATTTCTGTAATTGTCAAGCCTTTATGCGGCTATTTATGTCCTAACAGGGTTTCCTCTCCTGTTCGATTTTCTGAAGAAGAGAACTGTCATGAGGATGAGAGTTCTAGAAAGCATACCGGATGCATGTGGGTGTGTTCAGCCACATTCCTTGAAAATAGGTTTTCGATCGAACAATCAAAATGTGATAACTAGCCAAAGGAAATAGATTTCCTAGTGACGTGAAGTGGCCTATGAATAGATATGGGATAGTTACAGGCAAAGTGCCGGGAAATCTTTGGACAATAAACGTGGATTTCTGTTCTTTTGGCCAAATCACCAAGTGCTTTTCAAGTTCAAGATTCCGTCAGTTTGAATGGGCGATGTAGTTAACCTGCAAAGGTGCACATATAACTGCACTAAACGCACATTTTTTTAATGAAATCGCGTGTGGTGGGGTCATGTATCTCAATCAACTCGATGTGGAGCACATAATTATACTTTGCTGTGTCTGGAGTTACTGGAGCATCACTGGTGATGGAATTGCTAATGAAGGAAATGAAAGGCAGTTGAATTTATTGTTTCATAGCCCATTTTGAGGTTTGTTGTGGACCGATCTAATTATTATTACGGAATTCCGCCTATCTTATATGAACAGGATAGTAGATTTTCTAGTGGTACACTACCATCTGAAATATCATTTCAATAGGTTACGTATTCTGCACTATCGATGAAACCAGCACACAGTTTCATTTGGAGGGTAAAAAGTCTCATGAACAGACTCAGATGGTGATCATTCGGACTATTAAATGGACGCATGAAACACTCTCACTCTCTCTTGTTTGTAAATGAATCCGCAGGGTTTTTTGTGTGGAAACTAAACTTTTTTTCGCATACAGTCGAAGAAATTTCGTTTGAAATTTGGATCTTCTTTTTCCTTATTTTCAAACTGTCGTTTTGTTAGCCTGTTTGGTATTTTTGAATTTTAATTTCCACAATTTTTTTTTTTAACTTTTCGGCCTAATTTTAATTATTTTTGATAAAATACATTTTATCGTTATCATCAAAGTCCCACCATTCCCAATTGTTTGTTATTAGGAATGTATTTAGGAATGTAGTACGTTTTTAAGCTTTGTTCATACCCTTATGTTCACACAAGTGTTTTATTTTAGACTTTCATATGAATTAGCATTTCAAATTGATCAAAAATTTTTCGCTGCATAGCAACAAAATGAAAAAGATACAAAGAAAACATATGCATTCTGTTGACTCGTATTGAAATAATAATTTTCGATTTTTCCTTCATTATTTAAGCAAAATTTACGTTAAAATTCTGAATAAGTTAATACAATACATTGTTTATTTGTGTTAACTAGAGCTAAGTGCTCAACATTGTTTATTGTTCTTATAATTAAACATTTACGCCAAACCAAAACGAGACTCTTTATTAAAGGGGCATGAACAAACAAAATAAATTTCTAAAACAATGAACAGCTAAAGTATTGTGGTATTAATGGCATGTATCTGCAAAATGTTTATACATACGTATGTACTGCGCTAGTACATCTAGAACTTAAGAACAATTTCAAAATGTATTGTTTTTTCTTTAAGCCTTTAAACCGAAATGGCAATAACATAAACTGAATCAAAGAAAAAAAAAAGGAAAAAACAACTCTGTCTATAAGCAAGTTGTAAATAAAAGTTTACTTTTTTAAATTTTATTTTTATTTTTTAACACTCTTTCGGCATTGTAAACAGAGAAATGTGTTACAAACTTAAATTGTCCAAACATAAAAAAGAAAAACTTTTTAAGTTTATTGCTTAATTTTCTTTTTCGTATTTTTTATCTTCACATTTTTTTTTTGTATTCAAACAAATTGATTTTTAATAAACTTCTACTGGAACGTTAACACAAAAAGGAAAAAGAAAAAGTGTTGGTTTTACAGTCAAGTTCAGTTACATTATACTCTGATGCAAGCAAAACAATACGGAAATTCCTTGACCATAGACTAGCAGCATATGCCTTAATTTAACCCTGATGTGAAATAAGATTTTCTGATATTGAGTATCTGATAATTCGATACATGGATGTAAGGTCCAAGGTTGTGTATAGGCAATTTTAGTCCATAGCTACTTAATGTTGACCCTCTTTATATTAAAAACAAACACGGAACACCTACTGCCGATTGTCAATTTTCATCTTGTTTACTTTACGGTTCATTCATGGCAGTATTTTTGAATTTAAATAGAACTTTGTAGCAAAAAATTTGATTTTATACCTCCTCGTTTCTATATGGAAATGTATGAAGTGGGTGTGTGATATCATCCAAATTTTTTATTCGTTTGAAAAGCCTGACACCAATAGGCTAGATTTGGATGATATCCCACACACACTTCATACACTATAAGAAATAGCAGTGGAGCACAACTAAAATGTTTAATTTTCCATGACTCGGGTGTATTAATCAGATCGAGTTTGCCCAATAGCATGGTTTATATAAGCTTTAAAGACCGCTGTGGTATGCCGCTTATTCGCATAAACATGCGGCTTAAGAAAACTCCACACGAATAACACAAACGAAGTTAAATTGCACGGTCCCAGTGGTCAGTTCACGTCGTTACCAAGCCAGATGACTAGGTCTTCAAATCGCTTGGGCAGAATTCCAAGTATTGCATGAGCTATGTATCTTGTAGAGCCGTCCTGTTAAGATTAGATGTCCAGATCATCAAATTTAGGAGAAAACAAGGTAGTTAAGTTATGGCAGTTGACAATGATGATCTGGCCGAATTTGTCCTCAAAGAAATATCGTATAAATATTATGGAAATCAGATGAACTGAGGTCTTAAGAAAATATTGCTTTGAAAAATATGCCTCTTCTAGCCAACATTACATTGAATTTTCATGCACAGAACATCAATAACTTCTTATACCACAATACAATATTTTAATCACCCAACGGTGAAAGATTTTATTACCGATCAATTTTTAATACAAGAAACTTGACACAATTTTACCGACGACATCCCTTACTAACCCATCATCATGGCATATTATTTAAAATGTTGTATGTATGTATGTACATATGTAAACAATGTTCAGTTTATGATCCTAAATCTTTCAAGTATTAGTTTAATAAATAAATCATTATGAAATTATGTGTCATTAGATTAATTAAAACTATCCGTTGGGCTCAAATGCAACAACATCAATAACAACTAGTAACTACAACAAAACATTAATTAAAAATGTCAAACACAAAACTGATTGCAAATTTATTTTAAAACAATCAGAACACTCTGTCTCTCATTCTCTCTCTTTCTCATAATACTAGAAAGAAAAAAAAAACAAAAAAAAAAGAAAACAACATAATAATAACAATAATAAAAATGTTTACAAATTATTACAACAACTTTTACAACAAATTTAGTTTCCTTTCGTATCCTTATAACAACAGCAGTGCCATCACCAGTTGAACAATGGCATATTCATCGAAATGCTATAGAAAAGAATACACAAATGAAAATTAGATAAACACAAAGTGATAGTGAGAGAGAGAGAAAGAGTGAGAGAGGAGAAATAGTAGCAATAAAAAAAATGTATTTCTTACATACAATTTATCATCATTATTACTTTTGCTTGGCTATTGTTATTGTGTAATATTTGTCCATAATAGAGAATAAACAACACAATGCAAAAAGTTAATACTTTTTCTCACACACATACAAACGAATATTTACAGACGTTAGTTAATATACATTTGTAGTGAAAATAATAAGTACATTTGGTACTTGCAGCATCCCAATCCCAATACTTTGTTAAGAAAAGATTGTGTTTATACTGCTACTGGTACTACGTAGTGACAACATTAAGTTGCTTAGATAGACAATAAAAAAGATGGGAAAATTTGTATTCCCTGAAATAAAAAATTAAAAAATAGTTTCTAGTTTTACAAAAAGTAACATTTTGAAAGATTTTTATTTTTGACATGAGAATTTTAAGTATTTGTTGGTTTTGAAACCCCCTTTGAACGTTATAATCAAGAAAACATCTGACAAGCTATATAAAGTTGTAGATTTTATTCGTAGATAGGACATCGGATCCAGTACATTTCGATTTCAAATAATATTGCCTCAGCTCTATGATCTCGAACGATATCAGTGGAAGAAATAGAGAGAGAGAGAGAGTGGGACGGAGAGGACTTCAAGTATTCTTTGTGTGTAGTAAACATGTCACTCATAAAGTTTGCTATAATTTTAATCAAAAGTGTACATACATACTTATACTACACTGTTAATAATTTCTCGTAATTTTCTCATTTGACAAATTTGAGGAGGAAAAACAGAGAATTAAAAGGAAGCAAAGGGAAACAAATTAAACTACAAACTTATAGGCCAGAGGACACTCATGTAAAAAGGTACTATTTGTTGTAAGCAAAATATATCACTACTTATCGATACTATAGGATACTCACTGTATGATCGAATGATTGCTCGAGCACTACTGGAAACAATGTTTATAGAAATTTTTACATGCAGAAGTAAAGAATATTTTCGGGGCGAGTGTCCACTTTTAAGAGAACTTAGAGAAAAAAAAAAGAGATAGATAGACAATAATGTCGTCGTATATATGTTATGATAAATTAAAGCAGCATTGCGAAGTCACACTGTAAGCACGAGATCACACTTCTTTTGTTTCACTGTGTGTACATGCACTTCATCATCTCTTTCCTCTGCCACAGCATGATTTAAATGGGGTCATTTCATGAATGCTGGTTCAAAAGAAAATAAAAAGAAAAAATACTTGATTACCTTTAAATGAAGTCCCTTTTGTCTTTGAGATTGTTTAAAGAATGGAAATTAAATAATAAATTTATGCATAATAATAGTAAAGAAAATTGAAACAAAAAGAAAAACAAGAACTGTTGAAAGACAAAGAAGAGACAGGTTGAGAAAAAAACAATGAAACATAAATTTATTAAATTGAATTCTGTCATCTACGATAATGATAATAATGATGACGATGGTGCTGGTGGTGATGATGACTATAATGAAGTTTAGATCCTGGGTGATGTCAGACGTCAGAGTTCTCCTGTAGCAAATTAGTCGCATAATATTATTTTACTTCTAATGTATGTATGTGTCGCTACATTCTATTCTTCAGGAGAAGAAAGAAACAACACCAGAAGAAAATGTATAAATTTTCTTGCAACACTTTGCTCTTTATTTTCTTTTTCATCTCAATTTTTTTATTTTTGCTTTTCTTTTTATATCAAAAGTTATGACTTTCAAGGAAAGTTTTGAAATGAAATACTTTTCCTATACAAGACTTGTTTTGTTATGTTGTAGGAAGTGGTATTTATGTAAGCATTTAGGCCTTTAATAACGCTGTTGCAAATGGCACACACTTCGATATGTTAGAAAATTTTAATGTTGGCTTAGTTTCGCGTTGAAGATAATTCGTTTTTTATTTTTGACTTAAAAGTCGTAAGAAATAAAAAAAGAAAAATAACCCAATCCTCGTTGAAAAAGAGTTTGGTGTAGGTGATGTTTTTTTTTTACCACATTTTAGCGCACACAGTTTCTTAAAATGCCGCAAACGAAAGTAAAAATATTCAAACCAACTTTGCATAGAGTTTGCATAAGGCAAAAAAAAAAATTGTTTCTATACCTTACACCTGCAACTTTTTTACGCTGCACTATTCTCTTCCTAGTGCTACAATTTATTTCGTAATAATTTCTTGTTGATATAAGTGGAAGCAGCTACTTGCACTTCTACAACTTGCTATTTAAGTATGCTCAATTCATTGCACCTCTCAATTGCCTTTTTTGTCTTGTATTATGCCACTTTCAGCCTGTAGGCTGTAGAAATAATTCTAAAAAGTCCTGAAATAACCAGCAACCTGAAACATTTTTTTTAACCCCCTTTAATTTCATCATCAACTTTGTGTCTTGCCATCTTTTTCTTTTCTTATCTTCTCTTCTTTTTTACCTCTCAAACCCCTTTTTCCTTTCAAAGAAAATCAACATTTTGTTTGAAATCTAGTTGCGGTCGTTAGGTGTGAGTGAGTGGTTGTTTGTTGTTGCTGTTGTGAGGGGGTTTACCGGAATATGCACAAGAAATTACTTCAGTAGTAAAATTAAATAATAAAATAATAAGTTTAAATAAACCATTTAACGTGTTATTTATTTTAAATTCGTTTAATTTGTCTAAGGAAGACATTAAAACAGTTTGCTTTTAATCGATTTTTTTTTCAAGAGGCGAATGATATTAAGATCTTGGGTTGAAAAGTTATTGGATCAAGGTTTACAAAACAGTTTTCGTTACGGTTGGGTATTCTTTGAGTCCAGAGTTATAGCCGACGAAGCTAACTTTTTTATGGAACAAAAAGTTCTCTATATGAATTGGACAAAATTCAATAAAATCTAAAAAGGTGTGGTATTCGAACATAGTAGGCCGTCAACGGACCTAGCAGTCATCGACCAAAAACTGCATGTCATCGATCAAAAAAATTCAAGTTTTCGACCAAAAAACTGCATGTCATCGTCCAAAAAATGCAAGTTATCGAAAAAAAATGCAAGTCATCGACAAAAAAATTGCAAGAAACCGATCAAAAATGCAAGTTATCAGTCAAAAAATGCAAGTTATCGACAAAAAACGCAATTTATCGATGCCTAAAGTGCAAACTATCGACAAAAATGCGAGTCAAGTAAAAAAAAACCCAATGCGAGCATTTTGCCCGATTTATATAGACAACATTATGTTTCTCACATAAAAAAGTTAGCTTCATCGGCTGCATTCCCAAGGGTTAACTGACCATAAGGTAATCTGATTTGGGTTCAATAGCTATTCAAACCCCAGGGTCCGAAAACCGCACCTTTTTCTACGTTATATAACTTCAGAATGAAATTACTTTTAATGGCTACAAATGACCGAACTAAAGAGTGTTTACTTGACTTCAATGGAATCATTCAATTCCATTTTAAAATAACTGTTATTCGTTTACAAAAATTTTTATTTGAATCAGCAGTGGCGAGCACAAATCACAAACAAGATAAATCGGTTGTGGTCAAAGTTATTATTTTTATGGAGCAACTGATTTTCATCTTTTATTAAAGCTTTTTAATTAAAATTATTTGTTATTCTTAATGCCTACGAATTTGTTTAAATTTATTTGACAATAAACTTCTTAAAAAAAATTTATAAAATTTTGATCTCTGTAAAGGACGATGGTGCAGGGGCGGTTAAATTTTTTTTCATTTAAAATTCAATAATTGGAAAAATATTAACAAATAAAAAAAAATTGTATTGCAATTAAATTTGTTTTACAATTTGTGTGTGTGTGTTTTTTTTGTTGTTATTTTCTAAATGAATAAATTATTTTATTACAATCTATCATCAAGTGATAAAAAAAATTGCAATTCAATCACTTTTTTGTTTTCAATTTTTTTGTTGTTGTTGTAATCACGATGTCATGACATTCAATTTACATGTAAAACAGTGAAGAGCAACAAAATAGAATTTTTGCATGGAATTGAAAATTGAAATTGACTTTTAATTTAAACTATTTTAAATAGCAGAGGAGTTAGGAAACCATTAAATGCGATACGTGCATATATATTTAGGTGGACAAAAGAATTGTGCGAGAAGTCCCATTCTATAAAATATTTTTTTGCTTCAGAGTTTTGTTATTAACAGTGTTCCTTCACATTGTTTGTGTTGTGTTACAATGATTTATCATTTATTAAACTGACAGACACCAAAAAACACGTAATTCTATAGAAAAACTTTCTTTTCCACATGGTTTTTAACCATATTTTCCATATGGTTTATGGCCACATTGAGCAACGATATACAATACACAAAACGACTGACAACCATGTACATACGTACGTACATGTATGTACATATATGTCTCACGTGCACGTTTTAAATATAATATATTTAATTTAATATATTTAATAAATCAAATGAAAACGTCTCAACGCCAATAAAATTTAACGAGAAATAAAAGAAACACAAACAGAATTATGAAAAATATGTAGAAGAATAAGAAAATTTCAGTGGTGTGTGGTGTAGTAAAAAGAAAATCATTATCCATGCAAAGAAAATATAGATTATGATACGCCCTGTTTGTATTATAATTCATTACCATTTTAAATTCAATTCTAGTGTCCACTTCTTGGCCCATTTTGTATGATAACTCATTATCATTTTGAAGTCAATTCTTGTGTCCCCTCCTTGCAATCCACAGCATATTTGAATAGAATGGTTACAATTAAAAGAAGATAAGTTCGAATTTAAAAACCCAAGATACAAACCCACTTATTTAATAGCGCCACTTCTGGCGTTAACAAAGCTAAATTTGGCTTTAACTGGGAAATGTTTGCTATTAACAGACCACTGTTCACTGTTTAACAGGACCAATCTGACAACGTTCATAAATTTAGCAGTTAATTATACGATATATGTTAGGACTAGGACTGCAATTCTACATTCAAGCGAATGCTTCAAGGTGCACACATATGTATGTCCAAGAGGTCTACTTTAAACCCACGATGACTTGAGATATACTACTAAGTAGACTAAGTACTACTAAGTAGACTTAGTAGACTCCTTACATTACCATTTGCCCTTTATAACTATAAAAGAGTTACATACATCAGTGTAAGTAGCTTAAAATTTTCTATTTCAATTGATTTCTAGCAAAATTTCAAACGATTACCTTGATAAGGTTATTTTGGTATTATCAATGTATATGTATGGACTTAATTAAATGCATTCGTTGTGATTTTATTTACAATTTCATAATCACTAAGTGCTGATTAATTTTGAAATGTATTTTCATAGTGCTTGGCTACATGATAACACGTCAAAGGTTACGTTGTTTACAATGTTAGAAATATTGTGAAATCTATATGAGAGAGATTGTTCGTGTCTTAGTTGAACATACAATTTCCTCTCTTGTTTTACAGAAACTATTATGTACAGAAAATTAGCATGAATAGCTTTAATTTCTAAAATCACAAGCAATTTTCGGTGAGAGAGCAATTGTTGCATTGTGCTACAATTCCGCTCGACATTATCGTATTATAATATCTATCGTTCAGAGTCTAATTTGTACTAGTTCCGCCAAAAAGCCACACACACAGAATGAGTGGTGCGAGAAGCTAGGTCGTAATCCTGACTAAAGGATTGTAATCACCTATTCTGTCTCTTTTCAATCTTTTCTCACAATATGGTCTAGCCATTCATATTCCATTGCTTATTTAGCTTCCACTCGTTTGTTGCTCCCCTTTTTCTATTTTTTTTTATTTTTTTTTCGAAATTTTTTAAATTCTAATGATTGCATAATAAATAAATTATAATTTTAATTTCAATTTTATTTATTATTTTAATATCATAATCCATTTCAAGCTAAAATGAGTTTTAATATAATTTTAATGAGTTCATTCGTGTAATTTGGAGGTTTTTTTTGGAGTGAAATGAATTTCAAATATTTTTAACACGATATGACAATGACTAACTAACTTACTAACTGTTCTGTTGCTGCTCGTATATGTATGTATAATACATACGCTTTAAACGTTAAACATAAATTTTAATTGTAAATTAAGTAAATATTGTATTACAATAACGATTATAAACTATTTTTAAAGTGGCATTTTGTATATTCGTTTTTTTTATTATTGTAATACAATTATAACGGGTGTTTATTATTTGAATTTTAGCATTATTAGTGAGTGAGTGAGTGATGAATTTTTTTTTGGACTATAATTGCTTGATTAGAAATGTAAAGAATCATTAGCACAAATTTGGTGAAAATAAGTTTTAAAATCAATCTTTATTAAGAAATAATATTGATGATGATTTATGTGATCTCTTTAATCGCTGTCAATGGAGAGTCAACCTTGTATTTTATGAAAACATTTTTCTTTCAAAAACTTTAACCACAGCTTTATCTGCTTGCATATAACCATAGAAGTCGCCGTAGTCTAGTAGGTAGTGTGTTGGCTTATTAGACGAAAGGCCAGGGTTCGAATCCCGTCAGACATCAAAAACGAAATATGAAAAAAATATTTCTTCGGCGACTTCCTCTCAGCAGATTTCTGGCAAACAACTGAGAGTAAATAAAATTGCCATGAAAAGTTTCATAAAAATCTGTCGTTCGGAGTCGACTTTAAACTGTAGGTCCCGCCACTCATGTATAAAATTAGCACACACAACATAAGTGGTGTGAGAAGCTAGGCCGTAATCCTGACTGAAGGGTTTGTAATGGCCAATTATGTATATGTATGATAACCATAGTGTCAGAATTTTGTATAGTGGGACCCTATTTTATACCTATTTTATGTAAGTGAATGTAAATTCGAATTTTAAAATCAAGTACACCAATCCACTTATGTAGCATCACCACTTTTGGCATTAACAGAGCAGAATTTGGCTTTAACAGGGCAATTTTTGCAATTAACAGACCACTGTTAATTGTTTAACAGAATCAAATCTGAAAAAGCAAAGGATTTAGCAGTTAAATATAGAATTTATACTAATTTCAGGGGCTAATTCTCAAAAGAATAGAAATGCGGGCATATGCATGTCATTATATACAAATGATAGTACAAGGAGTCCTCTTAAGAAATTCAACTTCAAAAATCGTAGAATTTGAGAAAAGTGGTTTGAAAAAAAAAAACATTTTTTGAATGAAATTTCTAAAGACGATCAGGCAGACGTAAGACCATGGTTCAAACCTCAGGTCAGACATCAAATAAAAAATATGAACAAATATTTCTAGGGCGACTTTCTCCTCTCAGAGGATTTCTCCCAAAAACTCTTAAGAATTAAATAAAATTGCCATGAAAACTTTCTCACAAATTTGTCGTTCGAAGTGGACTTCAAACTGTAAGTTCCGCCACTCAAGTATAAAATTAATGCACACAACATAAGTGGTGTGAGAAGCTAGGTCGTAATTCTGACTGAAGTGTTGTAAAGATCAATTATGTATGTAAGTATGTATGTATGATCAGTTGTTGAGAACTGACCCCCAGGGATTGAGAACTGAATATAGGAATACACACGTATGCCACTGCATACAAAAATTAGTCCCTTAGTAGTGGTGATGGCAATCAAAAAGTGCCGCGCAGCAAACAAATGCAACACAGCAAAAATGACGCGAAGCAAAATATGCTGTTGTTTTCTTATAGCACAAGGATAACCGGTATCCTCAATTACAGTAATTAAGAACAAGAACTTTAACGACTGTTGTTTGCAGTTATTTGGTAAAAGATGTTTTATTATTAAACGATTTATTGCTTATAATCTGATCTCTTCAATTCTATCTTCAATATAACTTAAACACCTTGTATCTGGAAGAAGCAAAAGAAAACGTAACAACTTGCGTGTTAAAATTTTTATTTAAAAACAAAAAGGGTATATAAACCAATAAAAGAATAAAAAGTTTTACATGAAATGTAAAGCTGAAAAATTCACGATAAATGTGTTAAAAATTAACTATTAAAGTGCAATATGAAAAATGAATTATAGCCTATGTATGTACATACATACATATGCATGCTTTAAAAAAAGAGTAAAATAACTACAATATTTATATTTAATAGTTAACTAATGTGTAAAATGCATGCAACTGTAGGGGGCACGTACGGTTTTAAATTGATTTATGAATATTAAAACAATTGCGAATTAAATAAATAAATAAGTAAATAGAAATCAAATAATTATTCGAATAAAATAGAAGTTCATTCTAATATGCTTACAATTAAATTTAAGTAGTACTGTGAAGTTAATAATAACCAATCAACTGCAAATTTTATTTATTCTGCTTCAAAACATTTTATTTAATTTCATGCTCTTATACAACATACACATTCAATGACAGCGCACACATATGAAAGGAGTGCCCACGAAAAACTTGTGAATACTTCGAGGAAGTCGCCGTAGTCTAGTATTTAGTGTATTGGCTTATTAGACGAAAGGCCAGTGTTCGAATCCCAGGTCAGACATCAAAAACGAAATATGAAAAATATTTCTTAGGCGACTTCCTCTCAGCAGATTTCTGGCAAAAACTCTGAGAGTAAATAAAATTGCCATGAAAAGTTTCTCAAAAAATATGTCGTTCGGAGTCGACTTTAAACTGTAGGTCCCGCCACTCATGTATACAAATTAACACAAACAACATAAGTGGTGTGAGAAGCTAGGCCGTAATCCTGACTGAAGGGTTGTAATGGCCAATTATGTATGTTATGTGTACTTCGAGGATTATATCGTTTATTATTGCTAAATAATTTTTTTTGGTTGCCTCAACAATTCTTTGGTAGCGTATAGACTGCCAAAGAGACTTTGTTGAGAAAAATCATAATTTTTTTATTCCGCAACCCCTTTTTTTATTCACACAGTCACGGGTTTATTAACCCATTCTTGTACAAATAAATTCACGAATATTATAAAGCAGTCGTTCTATTTAAGCGATTTTAAGCCAACTTCGAAATCTAACGACTTTTGTAGAAACTGCTATGACGAGGAGGCCAAAATTGCGAGGAAAAGTTTTTCGGTACTCAAAATTTATTGCAAAAAACCAAAGTTGATTTGGGCACTTAAACGACAGCATTGGGGGTATTACAACAGAATCTTATAGAACCCAAGTAAGTTATGTTTTTTAAAGCTGCTGGCAATTCAATCTAACCTAAGCTTTCTGTTGCATTGTATTTAATTCTCTTATCGACTTTCTTCGATTTTATGTCGCTTTTATGCATCATTCTTGTTGCATTATCTTTGCCGATCAGTTTGATAGGTTATTTGCATTAATTTCTTATGGAACATGAGTTCAATTGCCAATCTATCTAGATTTTTTACCTTTCACCTACCAAATGTTTTTTTAAAATCATAAAATTCGATTTAAAAACAAACTGGAACTGGAAAGACGCTGTTTTTTTTTACTGCGTAAAAGCATATTTTTTTTATTGTTCTGTACTGCACATACGAGCATTTGTTTTTAGGTCAGGACTATTAAAGCTTCTATAGTAATAGGGACAATACGCTCATACACTCTGACATACACACATACATGCATACAATATTTCATTAATATTAATGCAATTTTAGTGTTTAAGTAAATATATATACATACGCATACATGGTATGAATACAACAAGTGTAATGGCTTTTGGCCATAAAATATTGAAATATTGTTGTGTTACTATATTCCCTTACTATTATTATAGAATATAAATGAAATCTTATTATAATGTATGCTGTTGTTACAAATAATTATAGTTTTTTGAATTCATTCGCGTATATCTTTTTATTTCGTTAAATATATTTTCATTTATTATTATTCTGTTTCTTGGTAGAATGTTGGAAATTCTTGTTTTTTTTTCTGTTGAAAGTGGGCTGGCTTGGCGGGCTGTTTTTTTATAAATATAAATATCATTAGTATGTATTATAGCATCATTATCGTCATCATTATCCATAGATAGTTACGTGACCTTTAAATGCTTGTAGGCGGTTTATCATCATCATCAAAGAAATTTTTTAACGATTTGTCTTGTTAATATACGCTATACATGTGACAGTAAAAATATTGATTTAATTAGAACGTTTGTAACGCTTTCGCGTTTGTTGCAAATACTACTACAATTGAAAATACTATTAATATTAGAAATACTACTACTGCTATTGGAATAGTACTACAATTGGAAATACTTTTACAATTAGAAAGACTTGTACTATTAAAAGTACTATTATTATTGGAAGTACTACTATTATTGGAATTACTACTAATATTAGAAATATATTTACTATTGAAAATACTACTACCATTGAAAATACTACTATTATTGGAAATACTACTACTATTGGCAACACTACTATTGGAAATACTACTACAATTGGAAATACTATTACTATTGAAAATAGTATTATTGAAAATACCACTATTGGAAATACTACTATTGGAAACTACTACAAATGGAAATACTTGTACTATTAAAAATGCTACTGCTTTTGGAAATACTACTACTATTAAAAATACTATTTAAATTGGAAGTATCACTACGTTCAGACAAGTTTTTGCGATCACAAAGAAGCCGATTGTATTTCAACACTTGTTAAGGTCTTAGGAAATGTTTTTACACCTTCCCATCCTATATTTTCATTCATAATCGATTTATTTCTGAGGGATTTTTAATCTGTTAGAACTGAAACAGTTTTCCAATAAACTACGTTAATATACGAATTTGTTGCTTAAAATTGTTTGATTCAAACCAAACGAGATGCTGATATTGCCAGCAACGAAGCAAATGAAGTGGTTCTTTCTTGTATTTACGAACTTTCTTTTTTTTGAAATTGGGGATGTTTTGCAATTGGAGACTTCAAATACAGAATGATGTCTATTTGGGATCCAAAAGAACTTTAAAAAAGGAATGTAACATTTTTTGACTTTGGCCAAATCCCATTTGAAAGCTTGAATCGTAAACGCTATAACCTTCAATGTACTTCAAGCTTTTAGCTAATTTGCCATAAGTTTACCTAAATTTAATAATTTTTCTTCCCTTTAATGAGGGTAATAAATGTAAACATGATTTCTTTACTCAACCTGTACATTTACCATTAAAAATCGGAGATCATCGCAGTAAATTCGACGTTTTTGTATACTCTTAACAGTTATTATCGTAACTTTAATAAGTAAAAGCACACATAATGGCTTAAGTGACTGAGAATCAGCTTTTTTTATTACTTTATAAACATACGCTAAAGTTAAAGATAAAAAAAAACATTTTTTTTTTCCATTTCATTTTGTACTACCTATACCCGCCTTAACAATTTCTGTCTTTCAAAAATTTTCAAATCCCAATAGGTAGGTATGTAACAAGCACAAGAACAACATCAATGCTAACAACAAACACAACAACAAGTAAAAATGCTGCCAACAACAAGAAAATTTAATCAAAAACTCATTTCCTTTTTATAACAAAAAGGTTAACTTGTCATGAACTGTATGCTGTACTGTGTGTGCCCAAAACGTTTCAAAACGCTTTCATTCTGTTTTTGTTTGTTGCTCGTTTTGTAAATTCATTTTTTTTCATAGCTTTTTTCCCCCTTGGATCCTTTATACTGTTGCTGTTGTTGTTGTTGTTGTTTTTTCTTATATTTTTTTCAGTTTATGAATTTATATTTTCTTTCTCTTTTTTTTTTTGTTTTTGTGGTTAAATGGTTGAATGGTTACAGCGGTGAATAAACTGGCGCGTAAGTGAATGAGTGAGTAATTCGGGGGTAAAAAAAAGTACTCATTTGTGTATAGTTTCTGTATTTTTTTTCTTTTAGTGGCAATTTTGTGTGCGGTGTACATGGAAAGTGTCAAAACAACATGTTATTAGTGTAAAAGACCATAAAACTGTACTTTTTTTTTAAATATGTATGTAACACAGGCTATATTTCTATGAGTGTGAAAAATATGGACAATATTTTAAAAATTGTGGAAATCAAATTTGTAGTCGTTTCTATGCAACAGAAACTTTATTTATAATTAATATCGTATATTAAACAAAAATATAACAAATTTCCGTTACAGTATTGTTCATTACAGTACAGTGTACTGCATTGCAATTGAAAGGAAGTCTACTCTGGTATAACTTACTTAAATCGTGAATAAAATTCTTGTCCAAAAAAAAAAAAAAAAAAATCGAAGAACTGAATATTTCACGAAATTATCTTCACTCTAACTTTGCTAAATACGCTCTCTATAGCATTTTATGTGAAATTAATGTTTTTGCTACACACCTTTACCAGTTTAGACAAACACCTCAAAAGATGGACTCAAGTTAAATCGAAGTTAAGTCGAATAAAAGTAAACAATTTTAGGATTTTACTTACCTGCCATGTATTTTATCAGTAGATGGAAGAGAATTCGGCCTTGTGTAGTAGCCGTAGTGTGTTGGTTTTTTGGATGTGAGGCCATGGTTCAAATCTTAGCTTAGTTTTGAACACTATTGCTGCGGTGATTTCATCGGAGCAGATTTCTTCTAGAAAACTCTGAGAATCAACAAAGTTGCTGTGAATAGTTTCTCAAAAATCTGTTGGTCGACAGTTTAGGTCATGGCACTTGTGAGATGCACAACATGGGTGGTGTGAGAAACTAGGTCGTATTCCTGACTGTGAAGGTTAAGATGGAAGATACAAAAATGGCATTGACGACCGCATAAAAAGAGGACGTGATGTATTTATAAGGCTACTTAGTAACTGAATAATCTTCTGAAAATATAAAAAACCGATAAGAAAATACTATCGAATAGGGCATAAACTGAACAAGCCTTATGATGACATCTCACAGACCATCGTGCAAGTCTTAAGGTGACATCTCACATTGATGGACTTTAAAAGCTTTTTTTTTTTGAGAATTTTGTTTTGTTTGTTTTTTTAAACAAATACTTCAAAAAAGTTTCTTGAAATATATTGTTTTTTTAAATAAACAACAACATACTTTTGCCAAAAAACGTACATTAATGTTTTGCATATTCCCCAAGGGTATACTTCCGTGAAACAGTAGCGCAAGAAAAAAAGGAAGTTGTTTATGGCCAATTATGATGAACACATGGCCAAAAGAGATGACTGAAATTTATTATTTATACATTAAATAAAACATTTTCTTTTTTTTTATTTTATAATCAATTATGACAATTTGCTATTGCATGGATAATATGTGTGTGTGTATGTGTTATGGCTTTAAAAAAATTTCTTTTTTTTATTTTAACACGCAGGCAAATAAAAATATTAAAAACAAGTTCTTTCCAATGACGGACGGTATGGTATTGTCGATTACGATTTATTTTCTCTCGTTCTCTCATTCTCTCAATTTTTTATGTTTATTTGTACAACATGACGTATGATGATTATTGGTTGTTAATAATGTTTATGCTTTAAATGAATATTACGTATACGATATATGGGAAAGCATTATTAATTTAATGACGTTTAATAAAGTTAGAGAAAGAGAGAGAGAGAGAGTGAGATATTATATTAATACACATAAATATTGATGGCGTTGTTTACAGAAAATATATGTGCATGTATATGTTTAGTAATAACAATAATTTAATTAAAAAGAACTGAAAATCATATTAAAATTATGACTGTTATAAAGATACAAGAGTTTATTATTATTTTAACACTGAAAATTATGACAATATCGTTAATAATATTAAATTTTAATGCCATAAATATTTATTAAATTTCATTTTTCCATTCTCAATATTACTTTAAAACCAAGAATATATATTCTGGCTTATGACACTTTAATTTAAATTCCTTAAAAAAAAAGAATTCTATTTTCTTAGCAGGTATAAATCCATGCAATCATTTTCTATTAGCGTGTTGTCTGTTGTATTGAAGTGTCACAATGCTTTGGGGCTTAACATTTCATTGTAAAAGTTAAATTGAACTTCAATAAATTTTTATCATCAGTTACACATAAAACGTAACATTTGATTGAAGTCATGATATACAGACATCCCCTAGGACAACTGACTTGCCTTATTTGTCATTTAAGTGTCAACACACACACACACACACATACACAGGCAACTGTAATTGATATGAAAATATACAATGTAGCATGTAGTAATGTAGCATTTTGTAGTTGTATTAAAGGACCTTAAGGACCATAACCATTATTGGCCATAGAATAGATAATGTAGTAGCACAGCTGTAAGGAATGGTGTATGCACCACAGGCTACTTTGGTTTTTACTCACAGCCTGCACTGATAAGTTGTGACAAATTTTATTTGTCTGTTACAACCACTTAAAAATAACGAAAACAAAACATAAAAAAAGGAATCTTTTTTTTTGTGTTAAAGAAAAGACCAAGGCATTGTATCGTTACAATCATAATTAATTTTCTTTAAGATAGTATTGAAAGAAATAAGTTGTAAAATTAAACAAACAATCATCTTTTTGGTCAATGAACGTATGAATCTTACAGTCAGTAATGAAACAGATTTTTAAAGGCTTGTTTCTGGTTACTAAACTATCCAGGAATATTACTCTCTATGCTTGTAATTGATTGTTGTAAAGAAAATGGGGCCTCAAACCATCTAACTTCAACTTGACGCTGCCAGTGAATTGCTTGTTACTAGTATGTCGGTACTAGTATTACTCTCTATGCTTGTAATTGATTGTTGTAAAGAAAATGGGGCCTCAAACCATCTAACTTCAACTTGACGCCTCAAAGAAAATGGGGCCTCAAACCATCTAACTTCAACTTGACGCTGCCAGTGAATTGCTTGTTACTAGTATGTCGGAGAACCTCTACTATAGTCGCCTATCTGGGCGTCTGTATATTGACACGAAACGAATATTAGTCACTCGAGAATTTTTTTTAAATTGAAGACTAACTTCTGAAGAAAGTAAACAGCGAGTATTTCGGTCACATCTGGTTAACAATGTACATGGTAGTGTGTATGGTGGCATTTTTTTTTGGATTTAGCGAAATACAACACTCACATCATATGGATATTGGGGAAAAGTAATATTCCGGAAGACTAGAAGATTAGGGTTAACAATATGGTATCATGTTTCATTGAGTTCACACGGGTAATTTCAGATACAAGACTAGCTAACGAACACACGCAAATTGCTCTAACTTCAAAAGAGTATGCTTAGTGTAATTGCTGGAATAAGTATTCCACGAATTGTAGAAGGCGATCAGTGAGAATCATGAGCACAGCGTTCAAAGTGTGTCAATCTACCAAGAAAACTTGGCCTTTCGTTCGAATAGACAAAATATGTTGTGTCGCAACATCGCATTACTAAAGAGTTGTAATGATTTTGTTAAATTTCAGTGAAAATTGAATGCCTCCTTTTTTCCTTTTTTTTCTTTTGATTATAAAACAAAGTATTCTTTATGAAGTTAATAACGAAAACGTTTATATTTCAACCCTTATAATAGTGGAATGATTATAAATTTTTCCCCTATCGATTTATTTGTATTTATTTTTATCGGTATATGCGTGTATCCTATTTAAGGCTTTAAAAGTCCTTAAAGAAATTACGTTTCCATAGCATAAAATCTTTGACGTCATCATCTCAATATGTTTTAAGATGACAAAATGTTTTTACAAATCCCTTCATAGCGACATAATACATACATACATACATACCATACATACATACATACATAACATACATACATACATACATACATACATAAATAACTAATATACATACATACATACATACATACATACATACATACATACACACACAACACACACATACATACATACATACATACATACATACATACATACATCATACATACATACATACATACATACATACATACATACATACATACATACATACATACATACATGCATACATACATACATACATACATACATACATACATGCATACATACATACATTCATACATACATACATACATACATACATACATACATACATCCATACATACATGCATACATACATACATACATATTTTAATTTCATTGAAAACTATTACAATTTCAAAAATTTTAAATAAAAATCCTACAACATCATACATACATACATACATAATATATACAACATACATAACATACATACATACATTACATACATACATACACACCACAACACCACATACATACATACATACATAACATACATACATACATACTACATACAACATACATACATACATACATACATACATCAACATACATACTTACAATACATGTCATACATACATACATACATACATACATACATACATGCATACATACATACATTCATAATATACATACATAACATACATACATACAATAACATCCATACATAACATGCATACATACATACATACTATTTTATTTCATTGAAAACTTATTACA
>QOCX01000020.1:545804-628621 GCA_005959815.1 Sarcophaga bullata | reverse complement strand
AATCCTTTTTTTTTTTGTTTGTTTGTTTGTTTATTTATTGTATCTTAAGCATGAGCAGAGTAATAAATTAGAAGAAATTTCCATTCTTTAAGATGAAAAATATATGCCTACATACAGATACATATGTATGTCCAAAATGCAAATAAATATTTCTGTTTAAAGGAAATGAAAACATTTTTTTTCTTTTTTTTTTTCAATATAACTTTCTCCTATCAATTAATTATCTTCAGGTGTGCTTTAAGCATAATTCCCAATTAATATTTCTCTGTTCTTTCGTTTAAATCACTTGAGTGTTCTTTGTAAGTTGTTGAAAAGGATTTTTCATATCATTTTCCTATAAGCAGGCATAGTAAGAGATACTTAATATAAGGACTCTTCAAAAAAAAAATTTACTTACAAATCAAGAGAATCCTTTTTTCTTGTAGGAACTGAAACACTCACAGCTGTATACTACAGATACTAATTAGAAAGCACAATTATAAAAACGTCTTATAAAACATGAAAATAAAAAAAAACGGTGAATACAAAATGGTTTAATAAAATTTAATAAAATGTGAAAACATTTATAATAACAGCAATAACAATAATAATAATAATAATATATTCAGGCTCATTTGCATCCCTTATCGGCCGTATCTTGAATACTCTGCGGCCGTTTAATTTATTATTTGTTACTTGAAGCAGTGGAAAAGTTAAATGAAGTTCAGAAGTTGTATGTTAAAACATCTTTTTGTTGGCAGTATAAATAACTTCTTCCTACAGAAAATGAATGTTAAGTTAACTTATGAAGATAGCATCGTCGCTTCCAAATGATAGAATCAAGTTCAATCTCTTTTGTGCTTCGAAAAAGGTGATAAAGTTGAATCTCGTCTACGACTTTACCACTTTATTCACGATGGAACGAAAAATTTGGATTAAGTTCCACTCTATTGCTAACACATATTGGGTAGTATAGATTGCTATGTTGAGCTGGCTGCATATTAATCGAATGGCGATAAAACCAGCACATTTGCTAGGAAATCCACTATATGGTCTCTGTTCTTTTACGGAAAATTGTTCAATAAGTGAGCAGTTTCTCAACCAATTTCTAGGGGTTTTGTAAATCTTTAACTTAATATGCCACAAGCAAGCTTTCGCGTTGATATACCTGAAATGATGGAAATTTTATACTAAACACCCTTAATGTAGTCAGAAATGGAATTAAACGATAATGCGATAAGCAGCCAGTGCACAACTGTAAACATAATTCCATAACACCTTCAATTCAGAGTCATTCTGTAATCGCAGTAACGGCTATAGTTGTAATCTTGTTTCATAAAAATTCTTGTTTCGCGTTTAGTATCAATCTGGCAAGAAAATTTAAGGACCTTGAAGTTGTCAAGATATTGTAATCTATTGATGAAAAGCGTTTTTCAATGCCCTAATGACACCATAATACTAGAATGAGCACCAAACCCTGAAATATAGATTCTGCCTGAGACTACATAAATAATTGGCCATTACAACCCTCCAGGCAGGATTACGGCCTAGCTTCTCACACCGCTTATGTTGTGTGAGTTAATTTTATACATGAGTGGCGGAACCTACAGTTTATAGTCGACTCCGAACGACAGATTTTTGAGAAACTTTTCATGGCAATTTTATTTGCTCTCAGAGTTTTTGCCAGAAATCTGCTGAGAGAGAGCCGCCAAAGAAATATTTTTTCATATTTCGTTTTTTTTTTTATGTCTGGCCAGGGATTCGAAACCTGGCCTTCCGTATAATAAGCCAACACACCACCTACTAGACTACGGCGACTGTCTGGGACTCGTTTATGGAAATATTTATGAAATGTTCGTAAATGTAGTTACAATATCCTAATACCAGAATGGAATGTATAATCCAGTGGAATGTATATCCTGCAAAAGTACTTGTTTATGGAAATTTGTTTGAATTAATATTTCCGATTGTTCTTCTATGATTTTAATCAGATAACAACATTCTTGATGATAGCTTCACCTCAATTGTTACAAGCATTATATGAAATCCAGTATGCTTTCTTTGTATGTCATAGAGTAAGGATATCTTTATTATTATTCGTGCTTAACACACATTAAATGGATATACACTCTTTTATTTATCCCAATATCATTGTCTGCATAATGAATTCATAAATAAATTAGTTAAGAAATGAACATCGAAAGAATATTAAAAGAACTCAACATCTTTCAAAGAGAGCAAGGGCATCATGTACATTTTACATAAATTCCGTTTATACGTTTCCATTTCATTTATTGTAGTTTAAATAAGTAAATGATGTTGTTGTTGTTGTTGTTGTTCACTTAGAAAATAAATATTATTATTTTATGAATTATAAATACAAAGTTTATAATTATTTTTTATAACCACATGCGTATAATTTATTTGAATGCTTGTGATTTCTTTTTTTTTTAATTTTTTTTATACTGTGTTCTGTAGAGCAAAAAAAAAAAAGAAGGAGCCCCTACCTCCAAAAGCAAAAAATTAAAGTGGTGGTGGTTGCAAACATTAACATTATTTTGGAAATGAAAATATTTCAAATGCGGTTCACAGAGAGAGAGAAGTCATATACGTAATCATTGAAATGTTCATAATTTTATTTGAAGAATGGGAAAAAAAAAGAAAATAACAACCTGTTCAAAAAAAGCAAAGCAAACTTAAAAACGAAAGAAAGCAAAAAGAAATAAATTGTAACAAATTAAAATGACTTTTTTTAAATTGTAGTTGTAATAACAAGTATATACTTTCATTGCTTAAATAGTCCTTGTCTTTAACATTTCTTGAATAATTTGTTCCTTTTCAAAGAGGAAAAATATATTTAAAGTAGAGATATGCCCTAATTGATACACTCTTAAAATAGTTTTACCATTCACCATCATAAACAAAGAAAGAAATTTTTGTATAATTTCTCTTGAAGTAAGCTGGGAAATTATTCGCTAAGCGAAACCAATGGATTTCAATGGAAAAGTTGTTTGCATTAAATTATTTTAAATATTTAAATATCCATTAACAAACTGAAACGAAATTGTTTAGTAATGCAATAGATTTCACAATTCTAAGTAGATACTCTTAATAAGTTTGAATTTATGCGATAGTGGCTTGAATACAGTAAAAGACAGTTGATATTAAGGGCCTTTCACCCATAAACAAGGAACACCATAGAAAGATAATGCAGTGTCAATTCTTGAGGAAGAGTGCAAGAATCCTCATCACTACATCCAATGCATTCACTTGACATGAATATGATGGGTATAACGGTGAGGAAGCTTTTGTTGATTGAATTGTACTCTCCAGCGGTTCAAGGATTAATTGAAGTTGATTAAGCCTCTTGCTTTCTCGGCCGCCTGGACTTGCATTACTTGGGTTTGTAGTCGAAAACTTTAACCTTAAGCCAGCGTTACGTACTGTTTATATGATTAGATAACAATAATGAATCTTTTGTGTCAATTAGTATTCCCTCTAACGAACTTTTTTGCCAAGTGTATTTGTATTATTTTTGTCTAAGCTTAAATACTGCAAACAATCCTCCTCCCTTAGACATTTGATAATATTGGTAGTTACTCTTATGTGTATATAGTATGTGTATGTGTATGGCACTAATCTGTCCTGGTTTGTGTGAGTAAGACAATGCCAAAGAATTTCTCTGTATGTGCTTTCCTTTCTAAGATTTTTCTATTGTACTGAGTACTGGTTTCTATCGTTTTTCCCCTAATTTTTTTTTTGCTTTTTTGCTAAAGAGAAAAAAGAAAAATCCTGTAGTGGTTTGTTGAGTCTTAATATTTGTTAAAACACCACTTACCGACAGTCATCGTTGTAGGCATTTGTTGCTTATAGTAACAATAACAACAACAACAACAACAACAACACGAACTGTGGCAACGATATAAACAAACAAAACAAGAAAGTGGAGATACCAACACTTACTTGCTTTGTATTGTATGTGTTGTATAGAGGCTCTTACTTACTAACCAATATACTAGAGGCGAAAAAAGAGAGATAGAGAGAGAGAGAGAGAGAGAAAGAGATAGAGACTAAAATAAACCCTTAAGGTCATGTTTAAATTCACGCAATAGTCTCTGTATTAAAGACTACTAAAAATTCTAGTGACGTTATAAATATATCGAGAGAGAGAGAGAGAGAGCAAGAGAGAAAATAAAAAAATAAAAACAAAAGAAATAAATTCCTATACAATACCCATGTAATAGAAGAATCTACAGGATTTTCTGTATGTAAAATAGAAAAGAGAACATTATTTATAAATATAAGACAATTTATGTATAATAAATACTTTTATGTCTATATAAAATAAAATATACAACTTTCGATATGTGTATGTGTGTGTATGTGTTTGTTTAAAAAATATTACCATTAGCGCGTACATAAAAACATGACTGGATATACTAGGATATTAAACGATACAGTTTTAAACAAAATTGTGTACTACAATGGTAAAAGACCATGTCTTCCCTATCAAAATCACTACCAATCATAATCTATTAAGGACATAAACCATGTGACCACCATCTGTTGTGAAATCCATTTCGAGAATAAATATTTTGAATCTTAGCTTGTTAATATCACCATAAAACTTATTTAAATATTGTGTAATATAACTGTAAGTAGTTACACATTTTTTTTGTCATACACTGTATACGTATAAATATTTATGTTTAGACCATAATATTTAAAACCCAACAGATAAAAAATAAAGCCAACCATACTAAGTAAATCCCCCAATACAAAGTGCTGGTGGATGGTGGCATTAAATGATGAGAATTTTAAAATATTTGCGGATATTTGCTTGGTAACTTGGTAAAATTTATGCTATCCGTTATTTAAATAAACATTTCTATCAATTTAAAATTAATTGTTGTTCGAAAAGTGTACTCACTTTAAATTATTACTCATTTTCGCAAAAAGGAAAATATGTTTTGGATATTTTGGTATTTAATACACTGGAATCCAATTGTAATTATGACCAGGGTAGGATGCAACATTCGACTTTGTGGCATATGAGTATACAGTCCAACTGAGGATAGAAATCTTGATGACACAATGCAAATTAAGCTAAGATGATTTGTTAACAATAACTAGGCTGTCAATAAAAGAAGCACAATGAAATTATCTTGAAAAGTACAACAAGTTGTTGAACCAAACGCTTCATATTTAACCTGAATAAGATCATTGCTAAATAATACATATTTATAACCGCATCTTGCATTTATTTGACACACAGAGATCTAGAAGTTAGAATTTTTAACGTAACTCGTACATGTGCTTTGTTCATATTATATTGAAAAAAGTCAAGAATCTAATTAAAACTTGTACAACAATACAAAAACTTCTCATGTTTAGTTTTGTGCTCAATTTAAAACACAATCAATGCAATGCAACGTTACATTTTTAAAGACAGTCATTTAAAATAATTAAATTATACGATACAGAGACAATAAATAAAACAATACTTTATATTTGATTTTGTCATTTAAATGCTTGTTTAGTATGTAAATTGTAAAATCTCTATTTATTACACCATGTGTGTAAAGTAATCTGGCAACAGTCTGTTAAAGATTCTTTGTCAGTTCTGGTCAGATATGAAAAGCAAAAAAAAATTAAGTTTTACTAGCATTAACTGGTATGGAAAGAAAATATTTAAGCCACAGGGGTTAAATAATGTGACCAACAATGTCATGCATACACATGAAAACAAATGAACACAATTGTAATAGGGTAGACAGTAGACAGATATGATGGCAAGCTCTCTTTGCTACAAAAAATTGTTTTTTTTTTCTCATTTAATGGTTCTGTTTTTTTTTTCTTGCAGATATACAAAAAATCTATCATCAGATAAAATAAATTTAAGTACCTTTCGTGGTGAAGGTGAATTATCCAATTTACAATTGGATGAAGCCGTGCTTACCGAACTATTAGAATTGCCTTCTTGGTTGCGTCTAACATCAGCCTGGTGTAATCACGTATCATTTCGCATTAGTTGGACAAAATTAAAAAGTGTTCCTATAACATTGGTACGAATTTCATGAAAACAAAAACAAAATCAATGGAATTTATTTACTTTTTTTTTTTTTAATTATCAGACTCTAGATGAGGTTAATATAACCGTAGAAACATGTGATCCTACAACCCGCAGTGCAGATAATAAATCTCCCAATGGTATTGGAAGTGGTGGAGGTGGTGGCGGTGGTAGTGCGGGTAGCAGTGGTTCATTACCGCAAGCACCTCAGGGCAAATATAGTTTTATACATAAAGTTGTGGATGGCATAACGATTATTGTTAATACTGTTAATGTAAAATTTTTAAGTACCGCCTTTATAGCTTCTGTACAAGTAAGTATTTCAGTAATAAAAAGATATTTCTTTATGGAAATTTTAATATAAAATTTAATTTTTTTTTTCTTTATAGATGTCCCGCATTAGAGTTGAGTCTAAGACACCGAAATGGGCCAGTGCTGATTTACGTTTTACCCGTCTTAAAGATACCCACAGAGGCATTATATTAATATTTAAGGAACTATCATGGCAAACGGTACGCATTGAGGCCAGCTCAACGCAGGATAAATCATTAACGCCCTTACGTTTACTTACCAATCATGCACGTTGTCGCATAACAATACGAAAACGTTTATCCGATTGTACTCTATTGGCTTCACGTTTAGTTTTAATATTAGACGATTTGCTTTGGGTATTAACCGATTCCCAGCTGAAAGCAGCTTTACATTTTGTCGACTCATTGTCAGGTCTAATTAAATCTGCCACTGAGGCAACGCAAAAATCAAAAGCAGCTAAAAAGCTAGAGGTATTATTATAATAATAATAAGAAGAAATTCAATGCATGAGTATATTTGTATTTTTGTTTTGTTTTTTTTTTTTAAACTTTAGACACTTCCCGAATATCAGGCACAATTAGCACAACAACAAACTCGCCAAAGTGACTCATCGCACTCGAATACCCAATTGAAAATGTTCAATGCATTCGATGTAAGAGAGACTTCTTATCATTTCTTTAGCCAACGTATCGATTTGCATTTGTGCGACGATGAAGGAGGTAAGTTTAATCATTTTGTATGCGATACTAGTTACAGGCAATAGCTTGGGGTTAAACTGTGAAAACTTAACTTTTCTTTTTTTTTTTTAGATGGTCGCTCTAGTTATCCAGAGTTAGATAAAGGCGGTGCTTTGCAAATTTCGGTACAAGCTTTTCAAGTCGACTACTATCCTTATCATTTAGCAAAATCCGATAGATCTCATTGGGCCAAGTAAGCAACATTTTTACTTTTAAATTTAATAAAAAAATACACAAATACCTTCCTTTCAGATACAAAGAAGCATCCGTATCACCTGCTTTGTGGCTTAAAGAATCACTCAATGCATTTCGTGAAGCTGTTCTTAATCTAAGTCAACCAAATCGCCCCTCATCTCATGCTCCCCTAGAACGTAGTACACCTAATTCTCCAATTGCACTTAATCCTTCGGCATTAGCAGCACAAGTGGCCAGTAAATCAACAAATGCTTCCTCTACTGGTAGTAGTACACCAACTCAAATGGCCAGTAATGTAGGTTCAGGAGCATCATCTGCTGGCAGCCATTATAGTCATCATGCGCACCAACAGAAATCTGTATTGGATAATTTAGCAAAACTAATGTCTTCGTGTGTCATATTACGTATAGAGGATTTTCAATTGTATCGTGTTACCACATCGGGTAAAAAACAAATGCCTAAAGAGTTTATCTCAGGTAAATTATAATTAACAATTGATTATCTTATGGTATATTAAAGTGTGAATCGAAGTATGTTGTTGGTAAATAGTAAATAATAAGTAAAACAATTTATATCTTGCTTTGAAACTCATCAATACATTTATTCTTCATTTATTTTCCAGTCTAATACTACTAATTATGTAATAATTCATATTTTTCTATTGTTTATCTGTTTATTTATGGCTTTCTTTCCTTTCCTTTCTACCATTTGCATTTCTAATTCTAAATGCTTTATTCGTTTTGTAAAAAAAATATAATATGCGCTTAAATAAACATGCTGACATTTCAACAATTTTTTTATTTCGCAATATTTATTGACATTTTATGTCACAACTTCAACAATGATACCTGTCTCCCGTTTTTCACATGCTTCATATAAACGTTAACTTAACAAACAAACAAACAAACCTGAAACTAAAAATTGTATTGCATTCGTAGCACAACATAAAAGGAAAATAAAACCAGGTGATTTGCATATTTAAGTTCTTTTCTCTCTATCTATTACTACGGTTGTTTTCCGCAAACGTAAGAACAATCGTAACGATAAATTTATTGCATGCAATTGTTATTGTCTTGTTGTTTTATTTATTTTTTCTATTTTTTTATTTTGTAACATGTTTTGAATATAATTAATTTCTGTTTTCTGTAATAAATGGTGTGCCCTAAAGCGATTTAAATTTGTATATGCAATGGTTAGTAGATGATAGTAGATGACAAGTTAACAATTGTCTCTTCTTTGCGTTTTCATTTGCGTTTATGTGCATTGTTAACAGATTGATGAAGCGATTGAATGGTTTTGATTATGAAACTAAATTAAAAGAATGTCAAAAACAATCATTTTAATTACTGGTTTATACTCTAAAAGGGATTTTTTTTCACTGTTGCAGTACCATAGCCGCTGTTGCATAATAAAGTAAGAATGCGAATAGAATATGCGGGAATAGAAAATAAAACCGGTTTTTTCTTTTCAAATTTCCTTTTCTTCGGTTTTCTTTTTTGCAAACTAATTTGTTATTCGCATTATTGTTAAGAATAATTTTAAGAATAATTGCTATGCAATGTCCAGAGAAAATTCTAAACTCCTAGTGAACAGCTTTTAATAAAACATTTAATCTTCTATTAAATAAGTTTTGTTAATAAGTATGTTGATATTAAATTGTTCCTATTGAAATTGCTGCCGCCCATTTTTTACTTCTCACTAAAGTTTACAAATTAATATTTCCTACCAAATATTTCACTGCACAACCGCAACCAGATACAAAGTCTCGAACATTGTAAACCAATTGTACCCATCGTCACAAACTGTATCATTTAATGATTTAATTTTTAATAGTATTTCTTGTTAATTTATACATTGTATTTAATGCTTAATAAATATTAAATTATTATTAATAATTTATTAAAATTTTGCAGGCGATAAAGATCGTTATTCTTTTCCGGCCGAAATGTCTATTCTACATGCTGAATTTACATATTTTTATTATCCCGGTGATTTTATATTTCCATGTAAGTATCAATTTGTTATTGTTTCGTTTGAAAACTGATGGTATTTTTTGTTTTTTTACTTGATTTTCTTTACCTATACTTTTATTAGTACCCCCGTCCAAGGTATTCGTACACATTAATCCATTACAAGTACACTTTGATTTAAGTTCTATTTTATGGCTTAATTCATTCGCTTTAAATCTTCATGAAAGTTTATTACGCACCAGTATTGCAGCGACGGTATCACCGTCAAATTCAACCAACATTGGTTCACCGTCCACCATTGCATCGCATGGTTCCCAGTCAACAACGTTAAAGGGATCATCCAAGTTGTCCTTGTACAATGAACCTGAAAACGAACCCAGTCTAATGTATATGGATGTTAAAGTTGAAGCCATAATGCCACGCATTGTAATCGAATCGAGCGTTGAGACCCCGAATCAAAAGGATCGTCCAAAAATAATGCAAATACAAATATCACGCTTTGCTTTAACCAATATACGTGAAATGGGTTCATCTCGTGCTGATTTGGCACAAGCATTACATTCCTTACAGGAAGGTTCTTTAGTATTTGGTACTGGATTTCCTTCAGCTGCTGGCGACATGTGTATAGTTACGGATCGTATTTTATCGCATGTGGCTGCCACAGATGTGGGAACTGCATCTGAAGCGGCCATAAACAATAATGGTAGTGGACAACGTTCTTCAATACCGAAATCATCATCTTTACAATGTCTGTCACGTTATGCTATGTGGTCTGAGCCTCGAGATGTTTGGTGTATAAAACTCGATCCCGTTTGGATAGATTTTCTTGGTGCACGTTCTTTGGGCACTAACAAATCCATACCATTCGTTGATGCAGTACCCATAACTCTGTGGTTACACTCCGGCACGGGTACGCAGAGTAATAGTGGCAGTCGTAAAGGTAGCGGAGATTCAAATTCTGCAGCGTCTACCACTAAAACGGATAACGCTTCCATTGATTCCAATATAAATCGTTTAGATTTTGCAAATAGCAATACAAAATTACCAAGAAATCCTTTTCTGGATAGTGAAGAGGATATACATATGGATCGTAAGTCCCAAACATCTGCAGAGGCTGCAGAACGTACAGCTGATTTGCATGCCATTGCTCATATATCAAATTTGGTTAGCGTGCAAATTGATCACTATCAATTATTGTTCCTACTACGACTGGCTGAGGAATTCAATGAAATGGCAACATTCCTATCATTAGATGCGGAAAGAATTTTACAAAAGGTTTGCTAAACTTAATAAATATTTCCTAAAATATTTGCTTCTAAGCATTAAGCATTAAGTTTAGAGTGATACTAATATATTTGTGATACTTTTTTTTTTAAATATTTTTCTTTAATTTAGCAAAATACGAAAAAATCTTTAATATTCGGTTGTGTTATACCGCAAGTTGAAGTTACTTTTGTTATGCCATCTCCTACACCTGGTAAGGAATCAAGTGGTGGTGATGCTGAAAGTGTCTTACCTGATTCAGCTAGTTTGGGTGATGATTTACTTATAAATAGTAAGAGTGTTATTTTATTTTTTTTTCCGTTCTTTCTTATTTTCTATTTAATTTCTTTTATTAAAAAATCTCATTTAGTTGTCAAAATTCAGTCTTAAATCTATATTTTTTCCCCCAAAATAACATTTTCAATTCTTTACTAATGCTTTAATTTCTTATTCAATTCAACATCACATTTCTTTTTCCTCTTCATTATTTTTTTAATACAAATCTTGATGTTGTTTTTAAGTTATTTGCACCCTTAAAAATATCTATAATTTTCAACCATTTGGCATGCTTTATTATCGAAAATGTTTTTCTTTCTTTAGTTATTGTTATCTTGTTTAGTATTTGGGCTGAAAGTTTAAGAAAGTTTAGCAAAAAAAAAAAAAAACATTATTGTGGGGGAATAGTTTTAGTTGCATATGATCATTTTATTATCTTTCAGAGTCTGTCTGTTTGTTAGCGAGGTAAAAGAATTTTCTAAATACCTGTGATACTTTCAATTTGGTTAAGACTTTATTATATGAAAAATTTTATAAATGATCCGATAAAGAAATGGTAATAGATGGTCTTCAGGGTAGTTTGCCTGTGAGTAAGCTTAAATAAATAAATTGTCCATGTCAATGAACACAAAAACTAGTTTCAAAACTAGTTCCAAATATCTGAAAAATAAGTTAAAAAATAAAAAAGATAATAAGAAATCAAAAGAAAAACGTTCTCGTTCCCGAATCAATTTAAGTTTAAGTGAAAAAAAAAAGAATTTTTATAATTTTTTTTATTTCTTTTTTCAAACTATTATTTATTCAATCCTTAATATTCACTTTATTTATTATTTCTAAAGTAATTATTGTGGCACTAGGTAGAGTAGACATAATAGAAAATATATAACAAAAAAAAAAAATAGTGGTGATCAGGATGGGACAACTATTTCTAGATCACCACATGCTTAAATTACTACTATACACCTACAAAAAAATAAAGATACGCTCTTTAATCACACATAACATATCCGAATATTCAATATTGTAATCCTATGTTTCATTTAAAATAAAATAAAATTTTTAGGTACAAACATAACATGGCCGACACCACCATTAGAACAAATAAAAAACAATACTTTTGGTAGTGTTGAAACACCATCACCGGTAACCACGGAAGCACCATACGATAGTGGTATTCATATATCGAATCCGAATACACATGGGTAAGAAATTATTATACACACTTTACCAGTGATGAATAAGTCCTATAAAGCTTATTTACATTGAAGATATTAAGCAAATTAATCATATTTCGTTTAGTTATAATGTTCAAATAAAAAGTGTATCGACGATAGCCTCGTCGACAACCAGTCAAACATCTTCTACCAAACCAGATACGGGTGTATTTACACAGTCGGTAACTTCTTCAATATCAAAAAGCTATAGATCGACAAGAAATTCAACTAGTGATGCACCAAGCATAACAAAAGAAATTAATTCGGGTAGAGTATTGCAATTAATTTAAGACGATGGAATTTGTAAGATAAATATTTATTTCTACAGGCCTGATGTCTATGAAAAAAGGTTTCTCAAGTTTTATGACTTCAATCGATTCGGCCATTACCTCAAGAGCTACCACTGATGATATGAGTGATACGTTCTCTATACAAAGTGATATTAGTTCAGATTCGGAAAACTTTGCCATTGTCATGGGTGATGATAAGACAATGGATTGTATAGATGTTATGTTTCGCTTAAATCCCTTTACCAATGATGGCAATATGAAAGCGTCACCCGTTGAGGTGGCAAGTGAAGTTTATGAGGAACCCATTAAAACTAATTTAAGTTCACCTTCCGAACCTTCAGAGGCCAGCACATGGCGTAGACGTGATTTAGTGTCCATGGTTACATTTAGGTATGTATAAATGCGAATGTGTATGTACAAATGTACACAATTTCGTTTTATGATTTACTTTTAAGGTTAACAACTGTGGAAGTCATAAGACAACAAGAAGGTAATAATTCCACATTACGTGTTCAAGTGGCTGCTATTCAATGTGATGAGTGTGGTGCAATACCTTGGGATGAATTACAGGTTAGTGTTGCTTAAAAAGAATTTATTTTTATTTATTTTCTGTTATTTTGTTTCCATTCAATTTTGTTTTCGTTAACTATTCTGTTCTGTTCTGTTTTTGTTTTAATTTTTCATTTTGTTTTTTCGTTAATTATGGAAAAAAAATTCTTTTTGATTGTAAATAATAAAAATTTCATTAAAACTGCCATTTTTAAAATAAATTTTTCTATATCAAAATATAAATGTTTTTGCTTATATTAAAAAAAAAAAAACAAGAAATGAAAAAAAGTTTTTGCATGTTTTCTTAACTTCTTTTACTTTTACTGTTCTATCTATTACTATTATTTCGTTGGAATCAAGTAAGACATTGAAATCATTTTTGTTGGATTGATAAGGCAAACGTTTGAAGTCCATATTATAAATATTTGTTTTAAATTTAAAGTATCACTAACTGTAGGAAATTGGTTTCCCGGAAAATCATTAATTTTGTATCACATTACTTGTGCGACTTATTATAAAACCTTAGCTTAACTTTTCCAAGTTATTCTCAAAATAAGAATAAACAAGTTTAGTAGTTGTAGTAACAACTCTGCTCTCTACTGTATTAAAATAAAAGAAACAAAGTTTGCTGTGCCAGTTGGTAGTTGAAGAAATTCTGAAAAAAATAAAAATACTTTTGGAGTTAAAGATTTTTATTTAAATGGAAAACCAAAAAAAATCTTAAACTTTTAACTAAGACATAAGCTATTAAACTACGTGTATCACACAGTGATCTTACTTGATTAATTTTTTTTTTTTTTTTTTTTTTTTGAAATTTGTAAAAATCTTTCATCAAAAGCTATAAAACGAAACTAAAAATAATAAAATTGAATATTTTCCATATAAAAGAAAAAAGATATACAAGTTTATGTTATTTTTACTTTTAAATTTGTTTTCCTCTTTCTCTCTCTTTCTCTTTTTTAAATATTTTATTAACATACATGTAACGAACATATTCTAAATATTTTTTATAAAATTTTTTTAAAAACAATATTGAAAACATCTCAATGTGTGCCTATTTACCAATAATAACATTATTTTTTCTTTCTTTTTTTTTTTGTTAACATTTCGTTTTATTTGTTTTTTTTTTGCCTTTTTCTTTAAATTTTCTCTTCTTTTTGTTTTCTTTCATCACTCTACAAAATTATTTATAAAAAAAATCAAAAAAAAAAAAATTAAAAACAATTTGTAAAATAAATATTTTTTTTTTAATGTACGTAAATTTGTTATACACTACAACTACTACTACAACAACAACTACAACAAATTCATATAAAAAAAAATTAATAAACAAAAATATCAATAAAAAAAAAATAAAACAAAATGTGCCTATTTTGAATACAAATATATGTAACAGAATGCTCATCAAGCTAACAAGGTATTGAAAACAAATTCTACTCTATTATTAACTAAACTATCTATTATTATCTAAACAATTTAAGTTTTTAGTTTCTTTTTTAATATTGTTTTTATGGTTTTATGATTTCTTTTTTGTATATACATACATAAATAAAGATCTGTTTTTCTTTTCTGATTTTGTTTGCAGCTTTTTATAATTTATTTAGCATTTTAGAAAATATTTTAATTATTCAAACGAATCTTATTATTTTAGAAGTTTTGAAATGCGTTTATATTTTACATAAAATAATCGTTTAAAAAATTATATTTTTTGATTTTAAATGTTGCTTATATACGTATGTATGTAGTTTTTTCTTTTTATACATTATTAAACAATACAACATTGAAGTTTATTTAGGACTAAAAATATTACGAAAATGGCTGCACATAGGTTGTATAGCTATTCGGTAACTGGAATAGCAATGAAATACTGCTTTATCTCTTAAGTACTGCTTCCCAGCGTCCATTATATAAATTAACAAACTTTTAACACTTTTCAACACTATATTTTTGCCAAAAGGTTTGTCAGAGTTCGTATTATTTTTTGTCTGCACATATGTGTATGAATACTTACCAGGTTATCTCAAAGTCTGGTTAATGGATAGGCGAAACTAAGGCATTAGAAAGATGGCCTTCAAACAAAACTTTTGTCAAAATGTTTGTTGTGTTGCAATCATTAATTTTAAGTCCACATTTGTCAACACCATGTTCTCAGCCAAGGTCTCACAGTAATAACAGGAACATGATTCAGGTCGTTTAAATTGCTTGTTTTAATTAATAGAGAGATTAGAATGAATCGTTTGACCATGTTATAGAAGCTTGAAATGAACTTAGCAAGAATTTTAAGCCTACGTTTGTCAACATCCTGTCCTCAAACAAGTTCTTCTCAGTAATAACAGGAACAGGGCTTATCATGATGGATCACAATACTTTTTCTGTTGATTAATTCAGGTCGTTTAAATTGCTTGTTTCAAGATTAGATTGCTTGAGAGATTAGAATCAATCGTTCGACCATGTTGTAGAAGCTTGTAATGAACATTTCCCTTTCAATTCCATAAGACACTTTATCTTTCTTGACTTTGTCAATAGGTTTGTTGAGATAATTTGCAGCAAACTATTTCTAATCAAAGGCAAAACTCAAACATTATTGAAAAATGTTCCAAATCCATAATTTTAAATATTAACACACATTGTTTTAACTTTATTAATATTATTTGCTTTTTAAGCTTGTTTATGCGCTTTTAAATGGTTGAGTTTATAATTCAAACACTTTTAATTGGTAATTGCAATAATAGTTCGATAAAAACATTAGAATTAAATTAATTGGCATATAAAAATCAAGAGTTATATTGAATATACATATACACACATACAAAAACACGTCTCCATCCACACCCACACTATTTAATATGTCTCTACAAAATACATACGTACCTAACTGAACTCTATAAATTTATACGTACAAACATTTATTCGTTGTTCACAAATTATAAATCAAAACATTTTGCACTTCTTTAAATGCTTTTTAATCGAATTTTCTAACATATGCTAACTTTCCATTATGGCTATGAGTGAGTAATTTGTATGTGGGTGTGTGTGTGTATGTGTGTATTTGTTAGTGTATTGAATTATAAATTAAATAAATTAGTAAAGAAAAAAAGAAAAATTAGTTAAACATTTCATATCATTTCTTTAAACTTATTTATTTGATTATTGTAATTATTTTTAAACTTTATTTTTGGGTTTTCAGTTTAATTAATTGAGTTTATTTTTATATTTTTTTGCTCTGTGCTTATGGCTTTAAATGTAGTAGCTTAAGGAATTATTTACTATTCATATAAATATTTTTTTTGTATATTGATTTAAACAATAAATTAATAAATTTTATTTGTTTTGTTGTTTTTTATTTTTTTGTGTTTTACTTTCTATTACTTTTGGCGATTATTTGACATTTAGACGAAGTTTGGTGCCCGTTGTAAAGCCTGGAATTTAGCACCTTATAATCCTGAAGCTCCACCTTGTATACGTTTACGCTTGGAGGAGAGCATTAAAACGCCAAAAGATGTTGTAAAAATCGGTGACAAGAAAAGCATACAAAAGTAAGTTTTCTTTTTTCAAATAATTTCTTTCGTTGTCATAGTTTTTTTTTATGGTCTTCCAGTTGGGTATCTCACCATGCTGATATACGTGTCAGCGACATTAGCTTGGATTTATCAATGAGCACGGTTATTGGTCTAGCCGATTTAGCTGAAGATGAAGTGATATCCTCTAATATTCTACCTTTAAATGTAAGTTTGAATTTCATGCTTTATTTCTATTCGAATAATAAACAATTTAAATATTTAAGGTAACTGTTGAAAATGTACGCATAAATTTAATAGAAGATCGTCCACCTGTTAATATTACCTCGCCAGGACCAGTGCCCATTAATTTGGCCATCGGTCGCATGCAATTGAAACGTGATAAAACTGGACTTTTGCATATACAACCAATAGGTTAATATTGAAAGTCTTTCCATATTTCATTAAATTGTTTTATTGCTAAACATTAATTTTTATTTTTTAGAAACAAATTTAAATGGTGCTGGCATAGCCAACTATCCATTAACGGCGGCTATGTTAAAAACACCTGAAACTACTCAACGCGAAAGAGAACGTGATCGTGAATTGTTGTCGCTGCAATTGATTATGCAACAAATCAAAATGGACAATGATAATTTGCGTAAACAATTACAAAATGCTAAAGAAAATTCTGAAAGCTATAGGTTAGCCTTACACACACAAACATATACCCTTTTAAAATAAATTCTTATAATATTACATTTAATTTATTTTCTTTTTGTTTTAGACAAAAATCTAAACAAGAAACTGATGTTTTACGTTCCTATTTGAAAGCTGCTCAAGATGACATTACAATATTATTAGAAGAGAAAAAAGCTTTACTGGATACTATACGTTCTTTACAGGTAAACTAAATAAGAATTCAAAAATAATATTTTGCCTTTATTGAATTAACTGAATGTTGTTTAACTGTTGTTCTCCTTTTCTACACCTGTTCTCTTTACACTTGAACTGATTTATTATTTACAATCACCATATTTTCTCAAATGCTTTAATTTTATTGTTTGAATTCATAATTTATTTTTTACAAGTGTAAACTCAATACACACGACACAAATGCAAGGATTAAAGGTTCGAAGTTATTTTGCATAAGACACTTACTCTTTATACATAAAAATATACATAACATAACATAACTTCTTTTTTACACTGATAGCTTAGTTAATAATTTTTTTATTTATAATATTTTAAGTTTTTTAAAATTGATTTAATATGGCTTGGCACGTATTTAAAATTACAATTTATTTTATAGTAGTAGTAGTATATATTGGCAATTATGTACCCTATTTAAATATCGCCTTAAAATAATTCTCCGAATACCCCTTTTAAAATTCTCTGCTTACTTCCTGATATCCTGTTTAGTATACAATACCTTGGCGGTGTATTCCTTTTACTTTGAAAAGTTGATACCACAATAGCAATATGTTCCGAACTTCAAAAATTTATGGTTATTATGGTTATTATGGCAATTTTTATTTCAGATTAAATGAAATACACAACTTTTGATTACGAAAATTTTAAAAATATTTTCTACAATCAATTTACTCTTGATTATCACTCTCTGACAGGGCCTCTCATTTCTCTTGTTAGAAAACTGTGCCAATCGATTTTGGCAAGCTTCTATTGAGAAGCATTTTGTAGGAACTAAAGTGTTTGCCATAGGCTATAATAGGTTATAGTCACTTAGTGCCAGGTCTGGATTATAATGCTTCCTGAACGATCCGGATACATAGCTTTGTGTTATCCATTAAAAAAACAATTCATTGCTTCTATTGGCCATATTTTGTTTTTTTTTGTTGATGATTGTTTCTATACAGTAGATTCGAAGATTCTTAACCAAAACTTGATTTTCCAATTTGTAATGACTTACTTATCAACGCCAGTTTCTGTCCACTTTACAAATGGACATATTGTGTTTCGTATCAACATCGATCCAATAGCTTGACGCTGTTGATGATTTCAACGTAACCGTATTCGATTGATACTAACCTAAATGATCCATTTATAGTCACCAGTAACCGTTTAGTTTAGAAATCCATATATTAATTCCTAATCAACATTGATTCATGAGTTTTTTTTTTACTCATGTAACTATTTTTTTTTTATCCTACTTAAGTACAGTTAAGTGAAAAGTTATTTCTGCAACATTTAGCAATTTGGTATCCACTGTTGAAGGTTGGATTTGGCGATTTTTCTTATTTTATTTATATTTTTAACAATTAGACCTTGAGAGGGCGTATCTCTGATATCTGAATCAAACGAATTGTTAATAATTGCGCGTAATTATTATTTTTATTTTATTTTAATATTTTTATGCATTGGCCAATACGACGTAAAAAAATAATTACAGTTTTCAATAATCGTTAAATTATATTTCAGTAAAATTCGTTCTTTAGTGCAACTATATGCATCACTAGTTTATATATTTAAATTAGTTTTATAAACGATGTAATGGAAAAGTGATAATAATATGATAATTTTTTTTTGTTTCGGTTTTTTTTTATTTGTTTTTTTAATAAAGCTTCAAGTGACATCTATGAGTATGAACAATAAGAAAAATGAAGGCAACAACAGGTAGCATAACTGTATGGATTGTATACAATGTTGTGGTGAAAATAATAATACATAAAATTTAAAAAATAAAAACAAAAACAAAGCAAAATATATATAATGAATCAAAAACTCAATAAAAAAAATCAAAGTAAAAAAAAACCGTTTTCTTCGTCAACATTCTGCATTGAATATTCAATTTATAACTACAACACTATGTTTCTACTCTCTCAGCACCTACTCACGACGTAGCCATTACTACATATCTAATAATGAACAATATTCTCTATTATAAGTTACTTTAATACCTTATGTTTTACTCTACTCCCATACGGTCACAACTTTATATACCCTCAGTCCGGGAATATAGGGCTTCAAAATCAAAACCAATCGCTTTTTTGGGTCACAATACTTTATCTTTTTTTTTTCTTATCAGACGAAATACATAAACAGCCAAAACAAAGAGCCGAATAAATTGAGAGTGGTAGGCAATGCCCCACTACATCACGAAACGAACCATACTAACATATTTTTTGATTTTAAATAAAAATGGCACATTTAAAAGTGTTTGCCACATGACTGTCCATCTGGTAAATAGATTAATAATTAAATATAGTGTGTAAATAAATCAATATTTAGAACAAAGGATGATGGGTAACGTGTCGAAAGTCATAAATTAAGCTTGTCAGTGTTATTTACGATGTGGGTCATTTTTGTCTTCTCGTTACACAAACGCGTCTTCCACTCTTATAAAATCCCTGTATCTACCACTTCTTTTGTTTTTTTTTTGCTGTCAAAGCTTAGATACAGTCAATGACGAAATGACAGATTCATGCGAAAACTTTAGGAAACCATAAACCAGCATATTTCGTTATTTTAATGTTAACACAAATTATAACAAAAATAATAAAAAACAAAAGAAAAGGAAATGGAGTTCACACGAAAATAATACAAATATTATTAGTTTCCTCCCTTACTTTCAATATTCTCGAATGGTTCACTTTAAAAACGTCGAGTTTTTCTGTAAGACGTTTTTTTCATCCGAAAATTTCCACTACTTTGAGTGGCAATATGCCTTATAAGTTTTCTATAGATCCTAGATACGTAATGGCTTCATCAAACCTTATTATTTCTTTCTTTGAATCACGTCCCATTGAATTTTCTATTTGTTCATTTCATTGAACAATGTTTTCAGTATTCTAATATTGCTACCAAAGTTTATTTTAATGACAGTCCACGTCAAAGAATTTACAGAATTATTTTTTTTCTTATTTTATTTGAAAAGAGCCGGCAAAAGTCATTGTTTTTGTGGCCATAAAAAACATTAAGTTGAGCAACAATTGTTTGAAAATTTTTGTTGGCATAAAAAAAAAAAAAGAAAATCTACACGACTTACAAAAATATAACAGATTTGGATACGAATATTACACCGTAATATGATATTTTTTTTATTATTATATTGACATAATGTCAAATCCAACAGGAAATTATTATGGATTAGTGAAAAGTATTTGCACAAGTGTAGCCATTTACAATAGTTTGTAGCATGGCAACTTATGTGTAGCTGTCATTAATTTGTTGACTGTATTTAAATTGCATAATATTGTTATGAAATAATTCTATATTTTTCTTCTGTTATAACAATCAACTTTATTTGTGTTATTTATATAGACTGAAAAGAATATAAAATGCAAAAAAAAATTATAATTATTAAAAAAAAAATTAAAAAAAAAAATTTTGATTTTATTTTATTAATTTACTTAAAAATTAATTTCTTATTAAAAAATGAACACTAAGTCCTATACAAGCTTTAAATACCATGATTTTTCAAACGAATTTTATTTCCATGTACTTCCAGTTTATAAATTTCTATATTAAAATTAAATACATACATACATACATACATATATGTATTATATATAATAAATGCATTGTTGTGATTCATAATTCAATATCAAAAAAAAAAAAACGTACGGAATTAGAATGTAAAATGTTCGATAATAATTGGCCAAATTTAGTAAAAAAAAAAGAATTAAAAATAAACGAACAAATTTTGTTTAAGATTTTCCATAGTTTTTTGCTAAAGTAAGATTTTTAATAAATTTTTTTTTTTAAATTAAAATTTTTTAACGAAAACTGTTATAATTCATAAATAAGCATACGTAAAAATATTTTTTTTTTTTAAACTTAAAACATTTTAAACGAAAACATATTTCTTTTTAATTCATTAAACAAATGTTCAAAATTCTAGTAACATAATCCTGTCTACAACAATTCTATCATTTAAAAAAAAAACAAAAATTACACGTCTTCACTGTGGCTTACTTTTTGTCTTCTCTATTGTATCAAACAAATTTTAATATACGATATATACTACAATATAATAATTAATAATAATAATAATAAATCAATAATAAATAATCAAATCAAATTATTTTATATTTAAACAAATAATGTTATATTAACGAAAATGTATTATATTTAAATAAAACAACAACAATAAACTTTAAAATAAAATAAACAAAAAATCAAAAAAATAATATAAAACAACTAAAAAAATAATTGAAATTATTTAAAAATAATTGTTGAAAAACGAAATAATAAATGTGTGAAAAAGTTAAACAAAAAAATACAAAAAAAGACAAATATTTGAAATAAAAACGTAGGCTCGTAGTTAGGTTTAACCAAAGAATTTGTTT
The DNA here is from genome assembly GCA_005959815.1 of Sarcophaga bullata. Classification (NCBI taxonomy): domain Eukaryota; kingdom Metazoa; phylum Arthropoda; class Insecta; order Diptera; family Sarcophagidae; genus Sarcophaga; species Sarcophaga bullata. The sequence continues at coordinate 606,960 of QOCX01000020.1, read as the reverse complement.
TTAAAATATATAAAAAAAAAATTAAAAAAAAATTAAGAAAAAATTATAAAAAATAATATAATAAATTAAGTGAAAACAGCTAACATAAGCCATATTGTATTTAAATATTTAAAAGCCATGATATTATTAAAAAAAAAACAAATACAAATTTTATTATTAAAATAATTCCTTAAAATTTAAAATAAAAAAGAAAAAAGAAAAAAACGAATATTTTTTATAAATTTCCCCAAAAACATTTAAAAATATTTATAAAAACTAAAGAAAAGTTTAATTGTTGTTGTGTCTATTAAAACAAAGATATAAAAAAAAACAAAAAAAACAGAAATTTTAGGTACTATTTGATGAATGTTTCAAATGTGTATTTTATATTTAAAAAAAAAAAAAAAAAAGAAACATGATAAAATAAAAATTATATTGAAAAATTGCAAGAAAAATAAATCAAATGAAACAGTGGTTTTAGTAAATATATGTACGCTGCATATCATTTCTATATGAAATGTTATGTGCATTTTAAAACAAAAGAAATTTCAGAACATAACCGTCATATGTAAGTATATCAACTAAAAGATATTTCTTTTAAATAATACTCTTGATATTCTACTTTGATTATTTACTAATTTTATTAAACATAATCACATCTACAACAATAATTACAATAATTACAATTTAATTTATATTAATCTCGACTCAAAGCCAATTGTATTAATGGCAACACTTTTATCGAAGACAAATCGGCCAGTATGGCTTCAATATTATCCAAAGAATTCACTTGCATTATACTCTCCTTGCGAAAGGATAAAATAATGATGGCAAATATGGATAGAATTTCTAAACTGTCGAAACCTAAAACCTGTAAGAACAATAAATGAAAAAGTGAATTTAAATACTACAGATTAAGGGAAGAAGATTTACCAAATCCCATAGTACAAGCAACTGATCCGGAGGCAAATGACCGCTGAAAGCTCGCATTAACCATTTAAAAACTATACGTATTCTAAAAATGAATGCAAAACTTAATTGAAAATTATGTATTCCAACATAGTTAAACTTACGGTTGAATTTGTAGTTCACGCAAATGGGACCATAATTGTGGTTCATGTGTCTGTAGAAGTTTTTCAAACAAGAGACATATGCTGACAATACCCTTGAAAATATAAAAATGAAATGATTTTTAATATAGTCTTCCAATGAGTATAAAATCCAAGGAAATTTTAAAGAAATTGTATCCATTGAGGGTTTACACACTGAGATCGATATGGAGTGCAATGCAGGCATCAATTTTCAAGCATCTTGACGGATTGTCAATGCATTAGTATTGTCATTGCATTAATCATAGGGCGTGCTATTGTATGGTTTAAACAGATGGATTCGAATAGATGGCCTCTGGTTTTTCATACACAATCTTCAATCTGTGTCTTTCTCATATTCTTCTGTAATTATATTTTATTACCATATCCTTGAACTTACCTGTGGATGTGTATTAATTGTTGTAAGACGATGACAGTAACGTATATAAAACGCTCGAAATGTAAAATATAAAGCGACTGGTGAATCATACAAATAACAAAACGGAGCAGCTGAAAGTTAATTTAAAGTATTACTAACGATACTTCCAAACGAGTTTAGTAGGAGTGAGTAGAACTAACCAAACATACAAATACCATGAAATGGTACAACACCAGAAGGAGGAGCTTCATACTGTTTACCCTTTACTGGATACTGTTCGAATTGTATCTTCTGGGCAATTTCAGTATCACGAGAGAAGCATAACATGATTTGATATAAAACATCTTCAAAAACGAAATATTGATCATCATTAGAGGCAGTCAGCTGTATATCCTTGAAAACTAATTTATCAACTATGTGATCGGTGGCTAAAACCATGCTCTTTAATTTATTCCAATGCTCAGAGTCCTGTTAGGGGTTCAATAATATTTTTGAAAATATAAATTTCATAAATTAAAAACCTACGTAGGAATTAACATGACTTCCTAAAACATAAGACCACAAGGCTCCTCTGTATGGTGCTGGGGTATTGCCTTTCCTTAACAAATGCTGACACAGAACAGCATGTTTCAAATCCAAAACACGTTGACATTGCAAGTTAATATCTGCAGCTCCACCATACGATTCACTACGCAACAGATCATTATAGAAATTTCTCTAAAAACAAAGAATGAAAAAAAATATTAAAGTTCAGACAGACATCGTATGTTTGCTGTTATAAATACCAATTCGAATAGATTTTTAACGGGCAGTGATATGTGAGAAAATTCCCATTTCGGCACCTGTCTAGAAGTATATTTTAAAAAATTGTAAAAAAAGAGAAAATATACGAAAAAAGAAACGAACAAAGGAAATAGAAAAAAGAAAACGAAAATGAGTTAGAAATTAAAAAAAGGCATTCATTACACCAACTCAGTATTTTCCACCGTTTTAGTGGGTCCTTTAAGAGACAATAGAACTTCTAAAATATCTTTGGGTGCATACACCGGCCTATAATTCGCCAAATCTAAGGTGATACAGAAAACAATTAGTCAATGTAAACATTTCTGTTTCGGTTAATACATACCTATTGTATAATTACTTAACTCATCCCATTTATTTTGCAATTCATCACGATCGGTTGAAATGCGAGGCTGTCCCTGACAGGCCATTTTCAGTTCAGAACACATGGCATTTAAACTTTTACGCACGCGACGATCCCACTGTACACCGGCTCGCTTCAAATAGCCCAAAGGATCGTTCTGCAACAAAGCATATAATAATTTTGATTATTCCTGAAGAACCGCTTTCCAAGTTTACGGATAAATTAAGCGTTTTTTCTAGAAGAATATTCGATTCCACGGGAAATTGAAGCCAAAAATTTGGGAATCGTGCTGATCAGAAAACTGATAAACTGTCCTAGAGAACTCATTTAGAGATCATTTCAAGGAGAACGAATCATGCCCTAATGATATGCAGAAGATTTAAAGTAAAGTCTTAATGAAATGGGGCCATTGTATGGGCAGGTAAGACGAACTTGGAAATAAATCACAGGATGTTGGATAAGATAAGAGACTGCGTGATTATAATTGCAAAAATGGAGATCTTTGGTATTTAGGTCCAGGCTGAAATACTCGGCTTACAAGGACTAGTTCATGGACACTTTCTAAGGAGAATTTTTTTACTATTGAAATATGTCAGAACAGTCAGATTGCCATCAGAGTAGCTCGAAATCAATATAAGACTGTTAAGGCCCGATGAATAAATAGGGCAAGAGAAATAGGATCACCGGCCGATAAACTTACTCTGAGAGGTGTTTTCATAAGATTAGTTCCACTTACTATACTAATTTGTGATGGTTTGTCTTCAGTTTTGGATTTGTTGCGCACCATGTGATAAACAATATTACGTAATTCGGTTTCAAGGCCGGCATTTTTAATGGCTTCCTCTAATGTATTTACCATATCGTTTCGGTCAACATTGGGACTACAAGCCAGCTTCTGAAAATTGAAAGAAATAGAAAATATGTTTACGTGGTTATGTAGACCCACACCCCCCCGCTCTATAATTACCTGAACACTTTTATAAAGTGGTTCAAAATTTTTATGATTTTGAATTTCTTGTAGTAACTTGGCAGCCATATGATGGATACTGGCATCTTGTAATTCGTCCATATTTTTTGTTTTCTAATTAATTCTGTTACACTTTGAATTTGCTTTAACGAAATCATGCACAATTTTAATTTATGTTGAAAATAATAAAATTTTTATTAAATAAATTCTATTTAGCGTGTGGCTTAATTTAAAAAATATTTATGAAATTAACAAAGAAAATTCATTAAAAATATAAAAAAAAATATTTTTTTGACATTCGTTGAAAAACTGAAGTTTAATTATCGATCAAACATGTTCAGCATATAGACGAAAGTGAAAAATAGAATAATTATTCGATTACCAAGGTAACGATTAACAAGTTATCATTGAAGTTAAGATTTATTTGTAAACTTTAGATTGATTTTTCGTTAATTTGTCATCTCTTATCTTTGATACCAATTTTCTGCTTAATTTTTACCAGCACTTTGAGAATATTTTCTCAAACAATTACAAATTTGCACAATCATTACAGATTTCCTTCTACTCTACCTTATACATCCATATTCTTTACAACTGAATTTATGTTTAAAAACATTATTTTCCGCATTCCAATTGTGATTTATACACTCAAAATTTTTTTTGAAATAAATCTACCAAAAAATTGTTGTTCTCCTCTAGTTCTTAAAGAAATAAACAAAATCTAATTAAAAATATCACGTCACTTAATTTTAAAAGTAAATTATTCTACACTTTCAATATTGTTTATAAAAAAAACAAACATTTTTTAGTATCAAAAACATGACACATTCAACATAAGCGATATTTTGGATAATTGTATTAACAAGATTGAAATCGATGTCCGCTACGAAGAAATTGCGAATTTTTTAAATTGAACGTTAAGCCTGTTTCACTTGGTGGTGCAGAAACTGGTTTTAAGCACAAAACATAAGTTTGATTTCAAAAATTTAAGCTTATCGATCATATCGTGCTTAAGTTAGCAGGAAAACTGAGAACTAAAAAGTCTTTTGGTCTCACTAGGAATCTAATCTAGGAAACTTATTTTCTTGCAAAAACCCTCTAAGTAAACAAATTAAACATTTTGCCTAGTTGCTCAAAAATTTTTCGTATGGAGTCGGCTTTAACCTGTAGCTGTCAGCACTTGTGGATAAAATTAATACACACAACATAAGTGGTGTGTATATTATCGATGTAGTGTAAGCGACTATTGGTAGTAATCGAAGCTATACCCGTAAATATGGCAGACTAACACAATACTCACCTAATAATGCCAGAAAAAAGCCACTTAAACATGTAAATAAAATTAAATCATGCCTTATGACCGGTATGGGAAGCTAGGATGTAGTCCTGACTAAAGTGGTTAATGGTCTCTGTGTGTGTACTTATTATATATACTTCTAGTCGGGTATATAATAAGATCAATGTGAATAGGACCATTTTCTTTTAGTTAAACGTGATAAGCTTTTAGCAAAACGTTATTTATCCAAGAAAGGTTATGCAAAAACATCGTCACAATTTATTCCAATAATTCCGTAGTAGTGTTGTGTCTGCAGATGAATAATTAAGTGATCGTACATATGAGATTTCCAAGAGCCATGATTGTGAATGATCAGTTATTGGATTTTCTGCAACTGGCTTTTTTTGTGGCGTATATTGCATTTTGAAATCGTCATAGGCTAGTAAGTAGTGTGTTGGCTTATTAGACGAAAGGCCAGGGTTCGAATCCCCGATTAGACATCAAAAACGAACTATAAAGAAAAAAATATTTCTTCGGCGGCTTCCTCTCAGCAGATTTCTGGCAAAAACTCTGAGAGTAAATAAAATTGCCATGAAAAGTTTCTCAAAAATCGGTCGCTCGGAGTCGACTTTAAACTATAGGTCCCGTCACTCATGTATAAAAATTGACAAACTCAACATAAGTGGTGTGAGAAGCTAGGCCGTAATACTGACTGAAGCATTGTAATGGCCAATTATGTATGTATGTTGCACTTTGAAGCCAATATTTTTGAACGCTGCTGCTAGGTTATAAAACGAATGGCTGTGGAATAAAATTTTGAATTAGAAATTATAATTATGGAGCTACAATAATAAGATCTGGGTCATATATATCTATAGTCTAGGTTTTAAATAAAATCAACAATAAGGATAGAACTTCTTATTCTGATTAGTCATTGAGTAGGTCCATTGACGAATATCTATTAAATAGTGCTAGTTAAACCTTGGGATAAAATACTTATTAATACCGACAGAAACTATCATATCTCCGGGTAGAATGAAAATATGAATACATGCAGTATGTCAAACAATATCACCTTAAAACGTGAACGTTTATTTTTTCATTTAAATAATAAAAAAATGTTTGAAAATGCTTTTGAAAAAATGTTTTTTTTTTGTTGTTGTTGCTGTTAATTTTTAATGTACATATTAAAGATGGCCTTTAACAAGTGTAGTTTCAAGTGTATTCTCCTCTATACTCATACCATAATATGGTTATTTATTGGCATTATTATGGTTGTCATTTATATCATCATTAAAAGAAAAACACAATTTTTCATTGCGTTGGAATTTTCCGCCTTTTTTTTTCTCATTCCTTCTAGCCACTAATCATTTTCTTCAATCTTCACATGTTATTCGCACGAATTTTTTTTCAGTTTTTTCCTGTTTATTTTATAAAGATGTTGTTGCTGTTGTTGTTGTTGTTGCTGTTGTTGTAGAGGAAATATTTTTAAAGGAAATGATTAATTGAATTGTTAAATGCTATGAAATTTAAATTGAATTATCGTTCATTAAATTAAAGAATGAATCGATTTATTATGCGAAACAGAAACTGATTAACCCTTTGAAAGCAGGTAAATTAATGAAAGTGTTAGGAAAACCTAAGATTTTAACTTCTTGGCCAGTTTTTTTGGACAATTTTCTATATAAAAATTTAAATTTAAAAAATTTTTAAATTTCTAAAAATTCTATGCGGATCTACCACAAATAAATCACAAACTTTTGTGTATTTTTCTTTTTATCTAGCTTTCAACACATCCGAAACATACATTATATTATATTATATTATATTTGTACAATAGATTGTATTTTATTTTTTCCTTTAAATAGTATTAAACAAATCAATCATTTTAATGGCAATCGAAAATGATTATAAATAATTTTCGCAAAAGCGAAAATACTATAAATTTATAGCCATTGTGTCTGCCTGCCTCAAGAACTTATCTTTTCGGTTTTTATGATTATTTAAAAGCAAATAGTTTTTCTCTTTTTAAATGAAAATTTGCAAATTTTTATAATGATTGAATTTAAAAGAAGAAGAAAAAAAGAACAAAATTATTTTGGTAATAATAAATCGCACTATGGGTTGATAGAACTTGAAGCACTCTATAATTTTAGAAAAATATAAAAAGGAGTTTAGTTCTTTGGTTAAGAAATAGTAAAATTGAAAAGGTCCAAGCCTATTATTAATTACATGGGATTGTTGAAATAGATAATGCATAATCCATAATTGGCCATTACAACCCTTCAGTCAGGATTACGGCCTAGCTTCTCACACCACTTATGTTGTGGGCATTAATTTTATACATGAGTGGCGGGACCTACAGTTTAAAGTCGACTCCGAACGACAGATTTTTGATAAACTTTTCATGGCAATTTTATTTACTCTCAGAGTTTTTGCCACAAATCTGCTGAGAGGAAGCCACCGAAGAAATATTTTTTCATATTTCGTATTTGATGTCTGACCGGGGATTCGATCTCTGGCCTTTCGTCTAATAAGTCAACACACTACCTACTAGACTACGGCGACTACATTTAAATGAAATATATAGCTTGTGGCTAATTTTTTGCTCAAGCAACTTTACAGATTAGAAACTCTACTCCAACAAAACAAAATTCATAAGAGCGTTTGTCGATTGTGACTTAACATCCCTTTAATTCTCTATTTTATGGAAATGTTGCCCGCAGCATACGTAGTGTGTTGGCTTATTAGACGTAAGGCCTCAGTTCAAACCCCAGGCCAGACATCTCCAGCTAAAGGAAATATGAAAAAATATTTCGTTGGAAAATTTCTCAAAAATCTGTTATTTGAAGTCGACTTTAAACTGTAGGTACCGCAACTCACTTATAAAATTAGCATACATCACTTATGTTGTGGTGTTTACTCCTGAGTAAAGGATTGTAATGACGAATCGATCAATTGTACAATTTAGAAACTCTACTCCAGCAAAAGAAAAATTCAGAATAGGTCGATAGTCTATTGTGGTTTAATATCCACGTAATCCCTTTCACAAGAGAATATGAAAATATTAATTCTGAATTCAATAGCTGCCTCAACTCATACGAGAACTTACTGATTTTTTATGGCTACTTTATTTACAATATGTCCGCAGTAGTCTAGGTGGTAGTGCCTTGGCTTATTAGAAGTGAGCCTAGCCTACTCAGCTCAAACAAAACGAAATATGAAAACCATTTCATCGGTGTCTTCCTCTCAGCAGTTTGCAAAAACTTTGAAATTAAAAAAAATGCCAGTAGATCCCTCCACTCATGGATAAAATCAACACACAGCATGGGTGGTGTAAAAAACTAGGTTGTAATTCTGACTAAAGGTTTGTGATTAGCAATTATGTATGTATGTATCTATACAAACAAACAAAATATGTAATACTGTTTGTGCAGTTTTTTTTTCTTAATGTCAAATCCCATTGTGCAAATTGTATTTGTATAATTATGGTTATCGATGGCAACATATGGAGAGACAAGTCCAGATTTTTCGTAAAAATTCATTAAAACTTATTCAATGAAAAAATTTGAACTCATTGTGGGAAATGCTTGATTGAGCGTATTTTTTCAAATTTATTATCGAAAACCAGAGAAAATAAAAAATAATTGCAAGTTCTTAAGTGCAATAAATCGAAATGGCAATATTTTTTCCCCTCTATGCTATGTAGAGTAGAGGCAGGGCAGGCAAACACAAAAATCTCATTTTCAAGAATTTTATTTCAATTAAAAATTTCGAAGGAATTTTACTTTTTTTTTTGTTCGTTGGCCAAACTAAAATAAACAAAAAACAGTTTTTAACAGTTTATTTTTAGTTAGAATAATAAATAAAATTTCTTTTTTTTTTAATATTTTTTTTTTGATGCTGTCATCTTAGAATATGAAATTTGGATTCTTTTTTTCTTCGTTAAATTTATACTCGTCATCTCATGATTTGAGATACAACATTTGATATTTCAGCAGAAATGTTTTAACAATTTATTGTTGCTTTTTATTTTTGCTTCTCTTGTATTTGTTTGTCATTCATATTAAGCATAATTAACATTGCAAATCTCTTTTATTCCGTCGATTCGTCCAAAATGACATACAAGAGATCTTTAAGGGGTACGTACATACAGCATACAGCAGCAGTATTATTGAAGATTTCTAAAAAGTAATATTCAAATGAATATTGGCGAGACGAATGTACCACATACTAAACGCCTACGCACGCAATCATACAACAGACATTCATTTGACTGCACTCACCTCTTTGGCAGTTGTGTGCTATGGTATCGTATTAACGCACGTAATTTTTTTCTTGGTTAAATAACCATCTAAGATAAATCCTAAAGAAACATAAAGCGTAGTCAGTTTGCTTTTAGGCTAGTTGGGTTGTCCTCCCTATGTAAGTAAGTTCAATGGGGGAGGCTATTCTGATTCCTTGTTAAAGATAAGACTTTCAACGTATGTTTGTAAACTACGAGCGGCGTGTAACCAAGCAGTACTGGGATAACTAGAAATACTATTCGAACATCATACATACAAAATTGGTCGTTACAATCCTTCAGTCAGGATGACGACCTAGCTTCTCAGACCTGCAGCGTAAAAGTCGATTCCGTACGACAGATTTTTGAGAAATTTTTTCATGGCAATTTTATTTACTCTCAAACTTTTGTCAGAAATCTGCTGAGAGGATGTCGCCGAAGAAATATTTTTCCATATTTCGTTTTTTTTTGATGTCTGATCGGGGCCTATCGTCTAATAAGCCAACACACTACTTACTAGACTACGGCGACTTCAATGTGCAATATAAGCCATAAAAAAGCCAGTTGCAGAAAATCCAATAACTTATCATTCACAATCATGTCTGAGCTGGAGTTTGAACCGAGACCATACGCCTAATAAGTCAATACACTACTTGCTAGACTACGGCGACTTCAACATCACGGTTGTAATAGATTTAAAGAAGTCTACGTTCCCTCAGAGTTGAAGGAAACCAAAGTAGATGCTGTATGGTCAACTATTTTTCCTGGACAACTTCCTTATCGCTTATGTAGTTCCATGCGCCAAACATATACTAGATCATGCAGCGACCTGTAAGAACTTGTGTAGGGCACATTTATTGCCTTACATTTGAAACACACGAAATTTGACTTGTTGGGTATTTTAAAATTAATACTCACACGTCCGATATTACTATTTCGTATGGTAATTGGAAATATGAATGACGTGTGCGTCTTCTTTGAAAATTTGGTGAGTGAAAGAGTATCTCATGTTAAAAAAAAAAAAGAATTTTTTTTTGTATGACGAATTGTTATATTTTTCTAAAATATTTTTTGGTATCACAATCTTAGGGAAATAAATTTCAACTATGCAGGGAACTCAAATTAAGATTCTTGGATTCTCTTTTTTGCTATTAAATTACAAAATTCTTTAAAAAAAATATCAAAATTCTACTATAATTTGCCTGCTCAGTGTGAAGACCTTTTAGAATTGTTGAAGGTATTGGTCTGATGTAGTAGTTTGGCCGTAGGGGGTAAGGCATAATGGATAACTCTTTGCCAATCACACTAAACGCGTTTTATAAAAAATTCTGGATTATCTGTCGTTTAGGTAGGCCTTCGCGTATTGGACTACAACCACGGTTTATGGGTCGGCGCCATCATTGGATCACACTTTTACGTAAACTTGAAAATCTCATTATTATAGTCAATGGATCATGCGTTGGTTACTGTCTTTGCCTTGACCAAAATGAAAGATTTGGATTCGTTTGTAATATGCTTTCAATAAGTCGGTGCTGTATGGCAATTAATTAATCCCACGAGTTAGGGAGTCCATTGGCTGCCAAGACCTTGGTGTTTCTACTTTTGCAAAATTTTTAATGGGGCCAAGTGATGTTTCATTTCATTGACTTTTTTCATCAATCATTATACTGATTGAGTCAGTCATTCAATCATTATACTGAGCCACGGAATTATAAAACAATTCTGCGGATTGTTTCGAGAACTAGTCCTGCCTAGCGTTTAAACAGAAATACACGCGGTCCTGAGATGTCTCATGTAGTCGCCATGGTCTAGCATTATTGTGACGTGAGGAAACGGTTCAAACCCCAGTCCAGATATCACGAACAACAACGAAGTATGAAAAAATATTTCATCGGCGACTGCCTCCCAATAGATTTCAAGCAAAAGCTCTAACTGTTAATAAAATTACCATGCAAAATTTTTCAAGAATCTCTCATTTGGAATCGAATTTAGGTCCCACCACTGATGTATAAAATTAAAACACACAAAGTATGTGGTGTGAGAGGCTAGGTCGTAATTCTGACTGAAGGGTTATAATGACGAATTATGTGTGTATGTATTACGAATTTGAATTCTGCACCTTCTATTGGGCTGTGCATAAGGCAAAGATATTTACTAACTGCTGACAAATACTGTTCAGAGAAAAAATCTTGTCCATTGCCTGGCTCATCTGGATTGGAAGCTTACCAGTCAAGTACTTTAATTGGATCATAAGGACATCTTTGTTCATTTTGTATGATGAATAAGCACGAAAAGAAAGTTCACTAAGCTGCAAATAACTTCTGTACAGACTGAGAAGGAAGAAAGTATTGTAGAGTTTATTATCTTCAGTTTGTCGCTAACTTTTCTCATTAGTCTTACAATGTCTCGAAGGTCAAACGTAGCTACCGCTATTTGAATATGGTGTGATTATTAAATGTAAGAAACTTACAGCCCAGTTTGAGTTGGATTTTAAGGAAGTCAGTATTTGATTGCAAAGTCCTGATGCTGTTTGACAATCAGGACTTTATTAGTTAGCTTTGGCACATCGTCTGCCATTCCATAGCAGTTCTGGTATATGAAAAACTGTATATCTTCTATCGTATTTTGCACCTCTGCCATATTTGATCTCTCTGACGTTGATGTTTATGATGATGAAGAACTGTTCGAATAGTATTTTAAAATAAATAAATAAATATAAAGAAATAACAACAATAAATAGCAACAGCAAATACATCAAAAAGAATTCCAATGTGAATAGTCTTAAGTACGATAAAAACAATTTTCCGAAAAAGAAAGAATATGTACGTACGTAATATGTACGTGTGAAATAATAATAAAAACGACTCATGCCGAATAATGGAGATTTCGCTAATGCAAATGGCATATGACCGACCATCTATATGATGAGCTATGGCGGCGTTGATGATCGCAAACAGTTACCAAAGGAGTATCTATGTACATGTGTATGTATGTACATTCATCGACGTGTATTATATGGTAGAGAGATTGGAAGGTAAATGCAATCAACAAGAAATTCTATTACTTGAAAAAAAAACAAAAAAAAAAAAAAAACAACAACAAAAAAAATACAAAAAATTATCTACCAAAAGTGTAATATCGTATGAATAAATATTGAAATTAAAAAATTTTTATGTTTTAGTTCATTAATGTTACTCAACCGCAGTGGTAGTGTGGTGTGGTGTTAGAAGTGTTTGTGTGGTGCGGTTTTAAATTTCCAAGCGTGAAATTAAATATTTTCGAATACATTTTTTTATAAAAAAAATGGTAAAAATTAAAATTAAATTTTCTTAAAAATAAAAATTTTAAATTAAAAAAAAAAGAAAAAAATTTATCAAAAAAAAAATAAATATTATATAAGAATATGTTTTATTTATAACACTAATTAATATGGTCCCCTTGCCTTCATAGGAGGATAATGAAAAAGTGGATATAATGCGTAAAGCATTCCAAATGTTTGATACACAAAAAACCGGATTTATTGAGACCCTACGCCTTAAAACCATACTTAATAGCATGGGTCAAATGTTCGAGGAGAGTGAACTGCAAGATTTAATTGATGAAAATGATCCTGAGGATACGGGCAAAGTTAATTTCGATGGCTTTTGTAATATAGCTGCCCATTTTCTAGAGGAAGAAGATGCCGAGGCCATACAAAAGGAATTGAAAGAAGCATTTCGTTTGTACGATCGTGAAGGTAATGGTTATATTACCACATCTACGCTCAAAGAAATTTTAGCTGCCTTAGATGATAAACTGTCATCGAGTGATTTAGATGGTATTATTGCCGAAATCGATACTGATGGTTCAGGCACTGTAGACTTTGATGGTAATTATTTCAGGCTGCATTTTTACCGTTTTTATCTTTATACTATGGTTTCTTTCTTTCTTTAGAATTTATGGAAATGATGACTGGCGATTAAATGTTGCTTAAAAAAAAAAAGAAATAAATTTTGAATCTCGAATTTTTATTTTAAGAATTATTTTTTTTTTATGTTTAGCTTTGTTTCGTAATGTGTGAATGTGTGTACAAAATAAATTATTTTAATTGTTAAATAAACAAGCCATTATTTATTTTATTCCATTAACATTTTTAACATATTTGTACTATTTATAGCTTTCTAAAGATATTTAAAATATTTTTTCAGTTGAAAAAAAGTACAAGACTTTGGCAGTGAAAAATTAACGAAATCCATAACATTAAGGGAAAAAATTAGATTGTATTATAAGGTTGTGGTTGGTTGATTTAATTAGCACTGAGTGCTGTTTTGAAGTCGCCGTAGTCTAGTAGGTAGTGTGTTGGCTTATTAGACGAAAGGCCAGGGTTCGAATCCCCGGTCAGACATCAAAAACGAAATATGAAAAAAATATTTCTTCGGCGACTTCCTCTCAGCAGATTTCTGGCAAAAACTCTGAGAGTAAATAAAATCGCCATGAAAAGTTTCTCAAAAAAATCTGTCGTTCGGAGTCGACTTTAAACTGTAGGTCCCGCCACTCATGTATAAAATTAGCACACACAACATAAGTGGTGTGAGAAGCTAGGCCGTAATCCTGACTGAAGGGTTGTAATGGCCAATTATGTATGAGTGCTGTTTTGTTACCACAAAAATTAGCGCAGTAAATAATGTTATCTGATGTACAATTAATGTGGATTATACTCTCATACTTATTTAATTCGTCATTACGATCCTTTAGTCCAGATTACAATCTAGCTTCTCACTCAACCCATATTATGTGTGTTAATTTTAACCATAAGTGGTGGGACCAACTGCAGACCACAGATTTGAGACCATTTTCATAACAATTTTTATTCACTCTTAGAGTTTTTGTCACTGAAGCAATATTATTTTCATATTTCCTTTTGTTCAAGATGTTTGAGCTGCAGTTTGAACCATGGCCTCATATCTAATAAGCACACACACTATCTACTAGACTATAGCGACTTCATTAACTCCCATACACTGAAGTTAATTTGATGCTTTTATAAATACAGGTTTTGATAAGTGTCACACTGCTTAAGATGTGAAACAAGGGATCTTTAAGAAATTTCAGCATATTCTTCATAACGTAAGATTCGTAACTCATACGCCAATGTAGTTTGTGTGTTTTGTCAGAGTTCAGTGTCCAATGAATTCTATCAGCACTGCAGTTGTATTTTCCACAATTGTCTAATAGCTGTTCAATACTTTGTTTGTTAAATTGTCTAGTCATGAAAGAGATTACCAAGTCTTACGGTTTGTTTTGGCCTGCCAAATGAACCCGGGCCCTAATTTTTGTTTAATCTAAAGCAGTGCGATAACTGTTTCGGTGTTCATTGTTTCTTCCTGTTTCAGTTTTCATAATACAATGATTTCTAGAATGATAGAGTTGCCATATACTAACAACGACAATGAGGTTGTGTTGCTTGACTTACCTATAAAGTTTGTTATAAATGTAATCTTTGTAGGGCTGTTGAATTAAAACCTTCCTTTTTGACTTCCATCAGAAGAAAAACAATAACTTTTAGGAAAATTGTCGAAACATTTTTTGAAAATATTTATTCGAAACAATTCTTGCAATTTACATTTACGAATTAGGAGGAGAAAATGAAATTGTCTTACTTAACTTGTTTACAAACAGTGTCTTAATGTTCTATTTTAAATCAATTTGTTTCTTAAAAGCTATTTGATTTTGTTTGATAGCATAAGTTTAAATCTTAAAACTAAATTTGTTTGTTTTTTTTTAAATTAAATTTAATCTGGAAAGATTTAAACAGTTCCATTAGGTAATTGCATTTCCTGTTCCGTTGCCACCTGTGGTTTTATCTACAATATTTGCGAAAAGAATACAAAATAAAGATGTAAGTAAGTGTTAATAATCTACTGATTATTGGTCCCAATTTAACATGCAGTGCAATTTTGTAAACCCATTTTAAGTTTATTTATTTCTTCTCTTAATTAAGCATTCCAATTATTAATCAAACAGAAGTAATTTTAATGAAAATAAAAAAAAAAATTGCTTAAATTGCTTACATTGTATACTATATATTACAATGGTTTTATTATGAATACATATTGAATTATATTGACTTATTATATTGTATTATATTCAGTATAGTAATATACAGTCAAAGAAAAAAGTCTGCATACACTAATGCTTGTAATTTTTATATTTTTTCCTCATTTTCTTCAAACATTCTTAATTTTAAATGCCCTTAACAAGGCTAGACTATTTTCTGTAACTGTATTTAATCGGCCAACTAACAACTTATAGGCGTTTGCTTAGGGAAATAAAATATTTTATTTAATTTTTTAATAAATGAATGCTAAGAATAGTTTCTGTTTTCGAACTAAATCACAATCAATATTGTCCACCTTTGCCTATTCATGCTGGGTTTTTGACTGACTTGTCTTTGTCCACAAGACACTTCACATCTCTCAACAAAAAATATGCTAGTGAGATCAAATTGCAAAATCTTGGCGGTTAAATGCTATATTAGTTGCCTCAATAAGTTCATGGTATCACATGCCGTAGGGAATATGGCAGCATCTTGTTGAAATCGCACGTCAACCAAGTCTAAATCTTTTTTGTCGGACAGAAATAAGCCAGTTATTATTGCATCGTACTTTGCAACACTACTTGAAACGCTATGATTTCAATCTTCGGTCCCTAATCTACGTGAATTATTCAAGATGCATAGGCAGTTTAAGAGCTGTCATACCAAAGTCGATAATGCAGTTTGTTGACGTGCATATTAAGGCAATAGTGAGGCTTATAGCTGAAGGTATAGGAAAGTGAATTTTAAAAGAATTTTCCTCAAGTCTATTCACAAGCAAAGGACATTGCGGCGAGCCACCAGACTTCAGTTATTACCGCAGCTGTATTTTGTATGATTTCATACCAAGATCCTTGCGAAGAATCTTGTGGGTGATCGAATAACGCAAGCTATATTGTTTACATCGGCGAAGAATAGACATATCGTGGTTTTATTGATGCTGGCCGATACATTCCTGTTGTATCCCAATAAGTTCTAATTGTATATCGGTTGTCGATTAAAGCCCAATAAAGTGAAACTGGTGTTTGCATAGCTACTTTGGTGGATTTCTTAAAAATGGACCAGCACTTAATTTAATAATAAGATTCAATGACATTCAAATTCATTCATGTGTTCTCATGGTGAAATGATAATTCTTGGTGTTCCCACAAGTTACGATTCGTTTTTTTTACTAAAAAGTTTACACACTCGTTCTAATGTATCAAAGTGCTGAGATTAAACTTCCTTCACAAAAATAACGTAGCGTGTATTGAAGGATAGACTTTATTGATGAATTTTTAATACTTTCACTGGCGGTACTTTTATACTGCATGTGAATAAAGGAAGCGTTTTAAAAACCGGTGATAAACATCCACTTATTCGCTAGACATAATCGGTTTAAATACAAGAAAATAAGTTTTTTATGAAACAATAGAGACTAAGAACATTTTCCGATCTACAAACAATATTCACAGTCTGTATATATGGGGTTTCATCAAGACAATATCAAGAATTCGATCGAATTTTGGCTTTATTGCGCGAGAAGTTTTCAAAAAGATGAATTTCTGTTTTTGGCGATATTAATTGGCCACCTAAATTTTGCAAGACTACGTTAAAGGACGAGTTTACATGTTTAAAACTCTAATGAAGCATTCGAAATTCGATTTTCATCAAGTTATTGCTGGGAAACCTCACGATATAATGCAAATAAAAATGAAATGATATGTTATTAGCATGAGAAATGGATCTGCTATTAAAAAATAATTTATCATATCTTATTTTCCCATAAATTTAAAATTTATGTATGGTATGTATGTATGCATGTATGCATGTAGGTGTTAGTAATAATACTTATCACTATACATATCATCTTGACTAGGTGTTTATGTTTGTTAATTTCATGTTAACTTTATACTTAAACTAAAATGATATACAAAAACACATTTGGCTTCGTTGTATGCACTTAAAACTAATCCGTATGGTATATATGGTATGTAAGGTATGTAGTATCATAGATCACATTGTTTATAATCTCACAAGAAAACATATGACAACAACACTGGCCATTCGTCAAAGAGAATAAATACTCTTAACGCTAATTTACAACAAATAACACATAAATTTCCAATTGTCACACCGTTATCACTAACGGTTTTCAAATGTTAGTATGCTTATAAACTAAGACTTAATGAACTTAATCATGCTTGGACCCCTGGTTTTGGTTATTTTTTAAAAGTTTTTCATGGCTAGTTTCAAGACTTTTGAGATCTCTTACTTTAAAGCAGCGTAATTTAAAATGATGACACATTTCGCGTACCTAAAAAAGATGGGATTTTTTATTAAGATTTCAAAAAAAAAAAAAAAATATTTGGAACTACTCAGAACTTACCACACCCTGGCCATAGTGTAAATGGGCTATGGTCACAAATATTGTTAGACCCTGCATAATCCAACGTTCGGTATCAGCGGCTATTTCAAAGCCCAACACTTCATTATACCAGGGGAAACAACTTGCCGCTACAGTAGCTACCAGAGGCCACATTAAAATATTGAAGCCATCACAGCGGGTATCAGACATTTGAGCAACAATTAAACGGCACTACAAAACAAGTTATTTCGAATTTATTTAAAGTCATGCAAGCCAGTCAAACTCTCATACTTACCGCAATATTTGAGAACAGAGTACCAAATAAAATAAACATAATACGGGGTTCTAAATCTAAAATCTGATTACGAGAAAATAATACCCAAATAGTGGTAATTACAAACAGCCATAGGAATGCAAACATAGGACGGGCAGCTTCCATAAAAGGTCGCATTTTACCCGTTTTGTTTTTATAGGACCTAAAAATTTTGTTTTTTTAATGAAAAGCCTCATGTTATTAATCTATTTATGGACTTACATGTAAATATTTTTTATTATTATTGGATGACTTGTAAGTAAACCCGAACTAACTAATGTGATTTCAAATAAATTGGCCATTGACAAATTGAAAAACGTGCGATAACGCCAAATGCTAGGTCCTGCTAAGGTGGTTAAAAACAATGTCAAACTAACACCCTAAAAATAATTTCATTTTTAATATAATAATTCTTTAAATCTCATCCTCCATACAATTATACTTACCCACATTGTGAAATCATAACCCCAGGGTAAAAACATAACACCCGTATTATATTTTTCCACATGGGTCAAGTAGAAATTTAGGAAGACATTCCATATCACAAAGAACATGCGTATGGGTGGCAAATCATCCGAACCAAATAGGGAGAACATATAAATTGGTATTAAAACAGCTGAATATGAATCCAAACCATGATCGAATAGCTCCCCCAAGGGACCACTAGTTTTTGTTCTTCTTGCCTGTTTGCCATCCATGCCGTCTAAAGTGTATAACAATAAATTCTAAAAATTAAATGAAATCTTCAATAGTTAATGTTAATTACCTAAATTATAATATAATAATATATTAATGGCCTCCACTGACCAAACCCATCCAGGTACTGGATTAACTGTTTGATTTGCTGCATCAAAATTCCAATCATAATATGCTAATAAAATAAAATTTACAACTGTCATCAGAAATCCCACAAATGTAAGTATATTTGGCGCTAACCATAGTGGTAGAAACTGTAAAAAATTTGAAATAATTTATGTTCTATTGTTTTTGTAATTTGAAAACTATTGAATTTAAGAAATTTACCTCCACACATTTATTCCAGAAGGGATGCATAATATATACACTAAGGTAACTGGTATCAATGCTGCTGTACTGTAATGAGAATTAAAATAAATTGAAATTTAATTTAATTTTTCAGCTATACTATACTATAATATACCAGCTATACTATATTATACTATGCTATAATATACTATACTATACTGCACTATACTGTGCTATACTGTACTATACTATACTATGCTATACTATGCTATTCTATACAATACCGTGAAATGCTATACTATACTATACTATACTGTATTATACTATACTATACTAGACTATACTATACTACACTAAACAATGCTATACAATCCCAGCTATACGTATAGTATACCAGTTACACTATACTACTTTATACTATACTATGCTCTACTATGATATACTGTGCTATACTATGCTACACCAGCTATACTATACTATGCTATAATATACTATACTATGCTATACAATACTATTATATGCTATACTATGCTATACTATACTATACTATGCTATACTATTCTATAATACACTATTATGTACTAATGCTATACTATACTATACTGCGCTATGCTATTCTATACTATACTATATTATAGTATACTATACTACACTATACTATACTAAACTATACTATACTATACAATACAAGCTATACTATACTATACTATACCAGCTATACTATACTACATTATACTATACGATGCTCTACTGTGCTATACTATGCTATACTATGCTATACCAGCTATACTATACTATGCTATAATATACTATACTATACTACACTCTACTATACAATGCTCTACTATGCTATACTATGCTATACTATACTATACTATTCTATAATATACTATTATATAATATACTATTATTTACTACAGTATTATTCTGTAATTTGTGCGCATGTTAATTATTAAAAAAAAACTTGTGACATCTCACTTCAAATGTATAGCAATCCATTGATATTCCCTCTTACATTTTCAAACAAAATTCTCGCAATGATAGTTGGCTAGTTATATATTTATTCCCTTTTGATTCCATTAAGGAATATAAGGCTGATTTGGTTTGAACAATAAAATTTTCCTAGATAAGCCGGTAGATGATTGATTGGTTGCTTGTAAGAGTCAAAAAACATACACAACTTTGTGAATTGTGGTCTTTACTGATCCAACAGTTTACAATACTCGGGTGATGGTGATTTCATTTCAATAAATTTATATTAGCCTAGAGCAAAACAGTATAGAAAAAGCAAACTCAAACTTGGAAGATATTGTATTTGAATTAATTTTTACATTTCATAGAAATTTTCCATTCAATTGTTTTTTTTAGTTGTAATTGACATGCTTTATTTTCTACACGCATCTAATCCGTAGATTAAATACAGATTTTGCTGTGTTCAAATCTTTACTTAAAGGCCATAATGAGCATTTTACGCTTTAAGGGGTTTAATTTATAGCAACACTATGGATCTTTTTTTTCATTTGTACATGGGTATTGAGCACACAATCATTATCTCCAGCATTGCTACTAAGTGTTATCACTTATGTTGTCATACACACGCATTAAACGTAATTCGAGAATTCTAAAATAAATCCGTTCTTCTTACGAGGTTCGTGTAGAATACATATAGCATAGTCATGTTTCTTTTTTTTTGTTTTTAGTAAATTTCTGTATTAAAATTAATCGCATAATTGAAAAAAATTTTCATTCATTCAAGCTGTGGTGGTATACAGTGATGAAGAAAAGCAACAAGAAAAGCAATCAGCATTTCAGTTGGTCAATGACATTTTCCGTTCTTTTGCTTTCATTGTTATTATTTTTTTTATATTTTTTTCTCTCAAATAATTTCTATAAATTAGGAGGAGGGGAAGTGTTTATAAAAATTAAAACAAAAACAATAAGAAAATAAAAACAACAGAAAGTAATTTAATTTAATAATCTTTAATCTAAAAAAAAACCAAAAATAAAAACTCTATGAATGATTCAAGTTCTTATCTGGTATACAGCAGCACTGAGGTTTTTTTTTAGAATAATGATGGTTGTATTAAAAAAACCCATACTTGTTGTTGTTGTTTTTTGTCAGTGACTATCTTTAATATCCCCTTGCCAAGACAGAGTATTATAATTTATGGAAATAAAAAAAAGCGTGCATGAATTTTGAACTTCGACAGTGCTTAACAAAATTTAGAATCCGGTTGTCAAAAATTTTAATTCGTTTTAAGAATTTTAAAATTGTGATGTCATAAGTAATATTATTATTTCGAAGTATTTAATCGTTTTGTTTATATAGAATTGGAAATTTTATTTTGTATTTTATGTTTTGAAAGAAGAATTCTTATGACGTAAATCTTATCTCTATATAGTGGGTCAGAAACAGAATCACGTGATTAAATTTTATTAAATGATTTTTGTATTGGATTATGAACCAGTTTTTAGAAAATATTAATCAATAATACGGGTAATAACAGATCGTTGAAATACTCTACTGATTCTTCTTTACCGTTAATTGTGTAAAAATTTGATACGATTACGTAGAGAGGCTGCAACGATAGGATTGCCTGTCTGTTGTTGACTATAAACAACGCTCTCTGTGAAATTGTATTAAATTTAATCATTTCCAAACCTCACTAGGCTTGACCTACCTATGTTGTCCGTAATTTATGTTGTCCTATCGAGAAAGAGTTCTGGGGACTTTCTGATTTGAAATTTATTCAATTAAGATGTTGACTCATTAAATATAACTTTTTTGGTATACACTTCTGTCAGTTCCATACACTTTGTTAAATAATTAGATTGATAGGGGTCATCTTAATAGATTCGCAAATCAATCTCTGTCCACTGAGTCATTTTTTTAAGCTTTGGCAACAAGATATAGCCAATCGCGGCTTAATTTGAAGAATATGGCGAATTTAATGAGTAATTTGAAGTTCACTTTTTCTCTCTTTTTTTTTTTTTTTGAATGAAAGTTAAAAGGCAANNNAAGGCAAAAAAGTCTTGAAGGTCATAAAGTCTTTAATCCACCCGCCTGTTTAATTTTCTTGAAAGGACTTTAGTTTTTATTAGGGTGATGTCTAAAGCGTTCCTTTTTTTGTCAAACTCATTTTATATTACAAATTGAAATCTAAGCTTTGATTATAGATAATGGATTTGGAAAGGTTTTTAAGGACTTAGAAAGGTATTTTCAAAGCACAAATGCCATAAGCATGACCAATCCCTAGTTGAAATAAACACAGGGCTTTTATAGAGGAATTGTTTGAAGTTAAAGCTTGATGCGACTGACATAT
The DNA here is from genome assembly GCA_005959815.1 of Sarcophaga bullata. Lineage (NCBI taxonomy): Eukaryota > Metazoa > Arthropoda > Insecta > Diptera > Sarcophagidae > Sarcophaga > Sarcophaga bullata. The sequence goes on along the minus strand of QOCX01000020.1, from coordinate 584,802 downwards.
GTCAAACAGGTACAAGCGTTTTGCACAAGCATTTTGAATTCAAACTAATCTGTATTAATTCCTTATAAAATTGTCTTAAAATTTAACCGTTAATCGAAGATTAAGTGTAATTTTATTTGATATTAAATTTTTGGCGCAAAATTTTTGCAAAAATAATTACTTTAATTAAAAATCATTATTATTCTTGGTTTTTATTTAATTAAAGACTTGTCATTATCGATTTATTGCCTAGATTGTAATTTTGTTTGTTTGTTGTTATTGTATTTCATAGTAATTAAATTAGAAAAATTCTAATTTTGTTTTTATTGTTTTCTTTTTCTTACATTCTTATTCTTGACTTACCTTGTACTTTTCAAAGCCCTTCAAATGGGCGTCTGTTAAATATTTTATGCCCAACATGTTGCTATTGTCTGCTGTTGTCAGTTGCTAATGCTTGACTTGTAACGTACACGTTGTTCTACTTTTAAAACGTAACACTTTTTGCCGGTTCTCAGTTATCGACTGTAAGAATTTAGATAATTATTCAATTATTTTTAATTTTTTTTTTTGTTTTTTTTTTTGGTATCATTTATTAAGTCTCTTTTTGTATTTGCTTAGTCTACGCTTTTATTTATGACTGTGCAGTTTATACGCCGTCTATCGACTGGCACAATGTCTAAATCAAATACTAAAGTTGAGGAGTACGCGAAAAAAAAAATGAAACAAAAATAACAAAACTGCCGGTCACAGTGGTTTGAAGGGAATGTTTTCATTAAATATTCTTGAATAATTTTTTTTTTAGAATTTTAATTAGGAATGATGTTTATTAAAATGTAATAATTAAATCATTTTAGATTAATTAAGGCTATATGACGAATATACTCGTCAAAGGGTAACAATTTGTTCACAGTAATTACAAGTATACTCGTCATAAAGATAAAGGTGTATTTGTATTATCATTAAAAAAGATGAATCGGAAAAAAAACTGCCGTAAATCATTATGCGAAAAATTTTCTTTTTATTTTGTCGTATATACTCGACACAAATCTTTAAAAGGCTTTGAATACTTATATGTTGGAACCACTGTTTCAACACCATTAACACCATCTGTTGTTGTTATTGAAACGTATAAGCCAACAAGTGGATGCATGTTCTATATAAACATACTCCAAGTGAAATAATAGATTTCGAATTTTTTTTAACATTTAAACTTTATTTATTTAATACAGAAAATTTAAAATCACATTAAAGCAGACAAACCACTTGTATTTATTATCAATGATATGAATCGTATTAATCAGTTATTTATTGTATATTGTGGTTATCACACTCCATTTAAAAATATTGATTAAATAGTGCGAATATTGTATCTGAAGATACTAAAACCATTTTGCACTAAAATTTAATCGCCAAAATAAAATAAAAGTCAAAATGTAGGTAAATACGAGTTATATTCAGTTAACGGTAGCTAAGACCCATTTTCTTATCTTTGTAACTGTGAATTCGTAATAAAGTGGGCGTGGCTATCAATATAGTTAAGGAAATAAAATTAAAAACCCGTTTAAGGTGGTAAAAATAAAATTAACTACTCAAAACTGTTCAATTAAATTTACTGTGATATCAGATGATTTACGTTGACTTGTGACGTCATTATTAGAATATTATTTCGGAAGTCTTGTTTTTTAATTGGGTATGAAGATTGTATACAATTCAAAAGTGCTTGTAAAGTATTAAAAATTAAGACTGCAGATGCCAAAGACCATAGCATTACAACCCTTCAGTCAGGATTACGACCTCGCTTCTATCCCACCACTTATGTTGTATGTGTTAATTTAAACATGAGTGTCGCGACCTATAGTTTGAAGTCGACTTCGAACGTCAGCTTTTTTGATAAACTTTTTCATGGCAGAAACCTGCTGATAGGAAGTCTCCGAAGAGATATTTTTTCAGATTTCGTTTTCTTGGAGATGTATGATCTGAGGTTTGAACCGAGGTCTCACATCTAATAAGCCAACACACTGCCTACTAGACTACGGCGACTACAACATTTAGAACATAGAAAATATTCTGTCGTCTCACTAGCCTATTTGTATACATAAGCAGGAACAAGTGAGAATATATAAACAGGCTTAAATTATATGGTAAATATTCGTTTGGTATCCTTAGTTCTTTATGGGGGTCTAAGCATATCTCTTTGTAAACCAATTTCACTATCTTGCGAAGATAGCGATATATGAACCCTTCTATCTTTCGCATGTAGCGAGTGGTAATGTAGAGATCACGTGCTCTAAATTGCTCTTAGGTGGCGAAGTGTATGTCGTTCTTTTAATAAACGCTTATTACTTAGGAAGTCGCTTTGAAATATGCCACATTTATTTTCAGACCTTCTGTTTCCGCTGGCAAAGTTAAGATTTATGAATTTGAGGCAAGATCCGGGATGCTACAATCACGGATCGCCATATATAAACAGATGGTTAATGTCTTACTGCAGCACATTATTGCTACTGGTTGTATAGAGAGTTATCCTGTAGTCCTCGGGCTTATACAGGGGGCAGCAAAAGTCTAGGTATGTCAATATAATCTGACGGAAACTTGAACTCATTGCTTTACAGCAAGAATTTTGCGATAGAAACAAATATCATATTATTGCCTTAGACTGTATGAGTGTAACAATATTTGCTGGGTTATTTTTATTACAAATCCGGTAATTAGTTTTAATTCTTTCATTCATTAAAATATTTACCATATATGTTGTGATTAAATAAAATAATTACTATGTTGAACTTGATCTTCGAACCGAAAAAAAAAAATAAAATAAATTGTAAATATAATAGAAGATTATAATGACAAAATAATAAAAACAATTCGAGCATTAAATCAGAGAGAGAGAGAGATGCACTAACAAAAATAAACATTTGATAAGACTATTTTTGGATTTCATTCCGTTACAATCATTAGATTTTGTCAGTAAAAAAAAAAAAAACTTAGAAAAAACAAATTCCATTTTAATTGTATTATTGTCTACTATTTGTAATTGTATTGTATTGTTGTATGTTGAATAGTTTAAATTTTCGAAATTATTCGAATAATAGAGATTAAGAGTTTTTTTTTTCAATGTGACAAGTAGCTTTTGTGATCCTTATTTTGCGTTCTACCAAAGATATTCTTTCAACCTAAGCGGTACTTAAAAAGTATTGGAAAAAGCTGTGAGACCCATACATACATAGTTGATTATTACAACCCTTCAATTAGGTTTACAGCCTAGTGTCTCATACCACTTATGTTGTGTGTGTTAATTTTATTGTTGAGTGGCGGGAGTCGATTCCGAACGACAAACTTTTGAGAAACTTTTCATGGCAATTTTATCTACAAAGTTTTTGCCAGAAATCTGCTGTATGACCTGGGGTTTGAACCGTGGCTATACATCTAATAAACCAACACACTACCTACTAGACTACTTTGACTACAAAAGGCCTAATGAAGTTAAAAAACCATCGAATTATTTCGCGATATGGTGCATATATATACAACTGGCCTGTATGGAATTATTCAAACTGTAATAAAAAAGGCGGTTAATTCAAAATCTTTCAATGCTTTTCTCATAATGTACAAATGAACATGTGGAGGACATGTGTTTTTCTTTAATTTATTAAAATTAATTGAGTGTTTATTTAAAACCACCCTTAATTTTGACTTGGCGAAAATCTGCAAGTTATCAAGTAAATAAATTTTAGTAACCATAGCATACGAAATTCAATATAACACTGGGTTACAAAAATCTTTTTCTATTTCTTTAATTTCCATAAACAATTTCAATTAATTTTTGATAAAAATTTTTTTAAAAAACTGTACAGTTTCAACCATTATGGATTGATGATAAAACAATACAAGAAGTTTTTAATAATGCGTTAAAAACATCCCTTTTTGTTAACAAGTTGTTGTTGTGTTGCACAGTGTAAATACAGTCGAGTGTTGAGAACACCCAGCCTTATTTAAGTAAGAATAACAATAAAAAAATAAAATAAAATACTCGTAATTGTTTAGTTCCCTGGCTGTATAATTCATGTGTATTATTTTATTATTATTCGTTTATTGTTATTATTATTATTATTATGACTACTGTTATTACTTTGGTTGTTATTATTGTTAAATTATCTGTCTGGTTGAGAATTTAGTTGCACTGTATTTTATTTTATTTTTTTGTTTTTTCCTTTTGTATATTATTTTAAAACCGAAAACAGTACGCATCCATTCAAAGTAAATAAGCACACAGACTGAGAAAGATTAAATATTTAATCGTACGGCAATTTCTTTTCTTTTTTCTTTTTATAAAATTTCTTGTTTTATGCCACCCTAAAAACGTTGTTGCAAAGTACGAAACTGTTTGCCGGTTGTTTTAAAAATGTACGTGTTTGCCGGCCGATTTGAGAGACTTGACTAAGTAAGTATGAATTTACAAACAAGCAGAAGTCGTACGAATTATAAGCTTTTGTCTTTTGAAACTAAAAGTACTGTTATTTATGTACTCAATACATAGACATGTACAATCATGCAAACTTATACTAACACACAGATGCCCCTTGATACTCATATCAATGGATTATACAGTTACATTTGCAAAATGGTTCTCTATCACAATGTAGGCGTTAAGCGACAGGCGTTGAAAGCAGCCATATATACAGTGGTAAGGGTAATATTATAAACTTTTTTTTATTTGTTTACTGTATAATTTATTTATTTATTCATTATTAGAATTCAATTTTTTATTTATAAAATTCAGTGCACAAATATATACAATTTCTATGAATAAATGTGAATATTAAAAAATTATTTTTAATCGAAGAAATTTTGCCGATAATTCGAATAACCTTGATGTATTCGAAATGTAACGCCTTTTTCCTTCAAATATGCCTTTTGCTGGCCAATCATTTATAATTCTACGCACCTCTTCAATTGAGAAATGGACCACTACGGTAGATACTGTAGAATCATTGGTGTTGACTTATTGGATATGAGGCCTCGGCTTAAACCCCGGGCGACTCTGCCTCTCAGCACATTTTTGGCAAAAACTCTGAAAGTGAATAAAATTTTCATGAAAAGTTTCTCAAATATCTGTTGTTCGCCATCGACATTAAACTGTAGGCCACCGTCACTCATGTATAAAAATTAACAAACACAACATAAGTGGTGTGAGAAGCTGGGCCTGACTGAAAGTTTGTAATGGCCAATTATGTATGAATCACAATTATTTTAAGAGAATGAATGTTTTGTTTGAAACCATAAAACTCTTTATAATTTGTATCATAGCGGATTCAAATCAGAATTGCCAGATGGCCATTTTGAAGAAGACATGTAAACCCCCGCCACTCATCTATAAAATCAAAAAAGCTGGGCCTGACTGAAGAGTTGTAATGGCCAATTATGATAGACATGAAAACTGACAAATTATTTAGGACCGGGCTTGAGTCGTTTTAGCTATATGAGCTGGTGCAGAATCATACTAAAAAATGTACGAATAATTTTGGAGCATAGAGGGATTAAGCCTCCTAAAAAGTTTTCTTGGTAGACTTTTTCTATTGATTTAACCACTTGTTCGCTGAGAATCTCTACCAAACACCAATCTATACTACATATAACAAATACACTAAATGTCGTACGAAAATATGGACACGCATTGTCGCAAACGCTCAACGTTTTCGTTGTGTTATCCTTGTTCTTTGTTTAAAATGAACAAGCATATGCCAATCCATAATACAACGTGCCCTTTAAAATTGAGTTCATATTTTAAGAGTACAAAATACCACATTTTGTTTGCAACACAAAAGGAGAGTTTGTTACTTGAAACAATTTTTATGCAGGGTGGTTGAAATTATGCTCTAAAATAATTGCAAAAAAGTTTGAAATACTTTCGCGAAATAAAATCAAGCAAATGTGCATTCTACATTTTGTTTGATTGAGTTTAATAAATACAAAGTTTTTTGGGAACTTATTTATTTTGGTTAAATTAAAATAAAACAAAAAGAAAAAAATGAAGAATTTTAATTAGAGTTTACAATGTTCTAAACAACGCTATTAGCCATGGTGAAATATGTGTCATGAGCATATTTAAGTAGACAATTTTTTGATTAAAGCATTAGCAGACTTTAATGATAGCTAAAAAAAAGAAATTACTTTAAATATGCCAGACATTATGGAAACTGGCATAGTATGACCAAATTCAGTTGGGACTTAACAAAGCTTTAATGATTCTTAAAATAAATTGAGTTCTTTCGAATTAAAATGAATACAGTGCACATAAAATCTTCTCCAAATTGGTTTGAAATACAATCACGGTAATTAAAAGCACAAAAATTTTGTCTACCTTATGTAGGGGTTAACAAATAAATGCCTGCGTTTACAACCACCCTTAAATGTGTTACACATTTGCGTTAAACCACAAGAGCAATAGTTAAGTTTAGATGATAAGGCATTTAGCATTACGACACGGGTTCTTACACACCCATATTCTGTGTGTCAATTTTATTCATGAGTGATGGGATCTACAGTTTAACGTAGAAAACCGACATCAGAATTAGAAAGCTTTGTCATGGCTTTTTAATGCCTTTTTTCAAAATATATAAATAAGAAAAAAGCTGAGCTTTTAAACTGCCATCAGTAAGCCAATACAGTTCTCACTGAATTATGATGACCGTAATCTCGACTTGGTTGACAATTCTTAAGTAGAAACTTCAAATAAAAAGAACCAAGATGGGAAGCATAACTAAAAATATTAGAATAACCTGAATTATAAGGGACAATCCAACCATAGGGACTCTTAAGATAATGTTAAGGGACAAATTGTGCTTGACTTAGATGGGAAAGAAAGCAAAGAAATAATAAAAAAAACAAAAGAATTATTATCCCGTGGAATCTGACAATAAACCTTAGGAGAATCAGCGTCTTTCTACCAAGGGCCTGACTATCGCAAAGTTTACTATTGTGTCCAACTTTTTTCATCTCCACTTATTCTGCGTAACTCAGACTGAAATCTGTCTAGGATCACCGTCAGCAGGCGTACACCACAATGTTCCATAATAAACCCAGTTAACAGACGTCACTGCCACCAAAGATTCCTAGTCAAAAAAGTTTAATAATTCCTAGGAAGCTCCATATAAAACGAAATGTGGACTACTAACATCATAAGCAATAAGTTTTTATTATCAAACGTGGTAGTCATAATCTTATTTATTATTTGATTGACTAACTTTTGACGAGTTATGCCCATATGGGACAGTGTATCATGGTATACAGAAACTGTATTGCTTAATGAACAAATACGCTAAACATTGATAAACTAGCTATTAACCAAATTAAATTCATTTCGTAAGTAAAACAAATCAATTTTATACTCTTAACTAAAAAATAATTGCAACTGAGAAAAAAAGGTGATGAATTTTTTTTGAAGTAATTTTAAATGAATTTTTAAATAATTGTGTTGAAATTAATGTATTTCTAACAGTATTTATTGAAACCGTATCTGAGAATTTCCGTGGAATTAGGGTTTTAATTTCTGTGTCCCTAATAATGTTTAATTTTATTAACAGTTTTAAATGAAATACTTTATAATTGTCGTGGTTAAATTTTTATTGAATTTAATTTGTTGCCATTTTGTTTTATTTTATTTTATTCTATTATTTCTTGTTAAATAGTGTTAAATTATTATTTTCAATTGTATTTTAAAATTACTAACTTTAAACTTAATATTAAACTGTTAAATGTATAGAACACAAAGTGTCTGTACTTTGTATACATATACCTATGCATACATATAAGTATAGTATTATTAAATAAATTATAGATTTTTAAAATGAATTAAAACTAATTAGAAATAATTAGATATTTATGTATGTGTGTTTTGTTTTCATTATTAATAAAGTTAAAAAGTTCATAATAATAATTGTAACTTATTTTCTAATTTCTTTAAAGTATTATTACCACTTTTGCATTGTTCCATAAATAAATAAATTTAAGAAAAAAATATTTACAAAAAAAGGCATTTTTACAACGAAACTTATTTTAAAATAAAAACAATCGTAATATAAAAGATAAACTTTCTATATACAATTAAGTTAATTATTTTTCATTAATCTAATTTAAAATAAGGCAGTTAAAGGAGTTTCAAGAAAATTTTCAAAGTTTCTAGATTAATTTATAATATTAAAAACAGCTTTAGAAAATATTTTTGATTTCATTTAATCCCTTTTGGAAGCTGAAATTCAATTTAGCAAATGAAAACATAAATATCCTTAAAAAGGGACAAATTTATTCTGTTAGCATAGCATTTAATGAAACGGTTTTTTTATTCCTGTACTGTTTAAATTTTAAAAAGTAATTTGAAAATTTCTTTTCATTTTTTCTTAATGTAACCACCATTCCTTTATAATTTTTGAATTTCTTTTCTATTGAAATTTTCCTTCTATGTTTACTTATTCATAATGTTCATTGTAATACATTTTTTACAGCTACGTTTCAGTTTTTTTTTTTTTGTTGCAGTACTGTTCATATACACCGTTTACATGGTAGGGTTTGGCAAACTTTTTCATTGCAAATGGTAAATGAATTGTAATCAAATTAAATTGCTTTCCATCACTAATTTGCCGAAATTTTTTTATTTTTTTCTTTTCAAATTGTATTGCCATTCTTAATTCTTTTATAATTTATAATTTTGTATAGAAAACATATTTCCCTTAATTTTTATTTACTTCTCGACAAAATATTGTAAAGTTCCCTGCGAATAAAATGTTGGCTTGAATTCTTTATAAAAAAGGCAATTTTATTATTTTTTCAAATTTAAAACCTTTATGCACATATGTATGTATTTATGTAGGCTGCAAAAAATCCCGCGAATGATAATTTTATCTTTTCATTGATCAGTTGGGCATTATATACCAAATTCTAGTGACTGTATGGTAGTTACTATAAACTATTTTCAGTAACACTTCAAGTGATTGAATCATGATTTTCTTTTCGTCATACATACATACATACTGCATCTGCACTTCGATTCGAAAGAAGTATTTTTGAAACATAATGTCTTACATTGTAAGATTCAAATAAATATACTCAAAGCAAGAAAACTAAATGATTTCTCATATAAAAAGCTTTTTTTTGAAAAGTATTAGCTTAAGTAGAAAATCTAACAGTAACTGTTTGTGTAATTAATATGTCAGCTGATTTAGTTTAATTCTAGCATGTATCATAAGAAATCAATACTGATTGCATGTTGAAATATTTAAAAATTTTATTATTTATACAACCTAATACAACTTCATTACAGTTTTATAAATATATAATCACTGTAAATTATCATTAAATGATAATTCACATATTTCAGCCATAATATACAATTAAGCGATTTTTTAGGGATGCTTTTATAGATATCTGAAGCATATGCAATATATTAACACAATGGAAATAAAACATCAGATTATGACGTTGTAAGATCGTAAGGCTATATAATTGTTAGATTCTTAAAGAATTATTTAAAATTTTTACCACCTAAAACGACAATCATGCATTTTTGAAAAGCCCATGCATAAACGGCAATATGAAGGATTTTTTCGTGGTAATTTTAGTCAATTAATTGGTGAGAAAATCGCGCTTTTACTTTCGGGAACCTTAATGCAGCTAATATTACGCCCGGAAGTTGAAATTGAGAAGTTGATATTCTTAAAAACCTATAATTTTAAAATTTAAATATTCCGAAATCCTAGGTTATATTGAACCTATTTTTCAGAATGGAATGAAATACAAGTTCAAAGCTAATTCCAGGGATGCAGTCTTATAAGATTCAACCCCTCGTATTTACGCTGGCTTTTACTACTGTTTGAAGACTGCGAATTCAATTCAAATAATTCAAAATTTAAATATTTCTCGAAATGAAATAAAAAATATGTTTCAAAGGTTTAATTTATAACTCCAAATTATACAATAATTTAGAAAAAACGGAAGAAACAAATTTCGAAGAAAACATAATTCACGATGACCGGCATAACTTGTTTTTTCTTCATTGTAAAGGATATTTTGTACTGAATTGCTTAAACCACAATTCGAATATCTAGATCTAAGCGTATTAATTGAATACAGCACTGCAATGTTTAACTGGTAAGGCAATTTAATTTTATAGTTTAATATTAGAATTTTTGTTGACTTTTGTTTTGTTTTTAAAATTACCCTAAAAAAAAAACTCACTGGCACTTGTTTTTCATTTCTGTGTTAACATTTTAACAAAATTTCTAAACTATTTGATGATTTTGTTTGTATAAAGAAATAAGGCATTTATTTATTTATTTATTTATTTATAAATAGTATATAAATATAATATATTTATAAATAATTTAGTAGGTAAACATAAAAAAAATAATTTTTCAAAATTTTGTAACATTTTCGTGTTTTTTTTTGATTTTTTTTTTTATAGAAGAAAAAAGCTTACAAATTACAATGTATAGTAGTTTTAGGAATAACAAGTTTAGCTTTCTTATTTAATATCATTAAAAGAAAATTTTATATTTTTTTATATGTTAAAGCCTTGTGGTTAAACTAATTGTTTCTTATAACATACTATATATCAATAATTAATTAATTAATTGGTTTTATCATTTAAATTTTTAATAAATTTGCTTAGAAAAAATATGTCTTATTGTATATTAAACTTATTAACATAACGCCTTATGTATAGTATTTCAACAGTTTGCATATTTTTTTTTTTATATTTTTTTTTACCATTTTTTTATTTGTTTTATTTTATTTAGTTTTAAATAAGTATAATTAAATTAATTAGTTAATTAAATATAAGCAGAAATTAAACAAATTAGAAATGACTTTGTACAAGTAATCAAACAAATGATTGATGGATAAACGGCAACGATATTTTCCCTTACAAATCTTGGTTTCTTAGCAGATATTTTTGTAACTCTGCCGTTTACATTATTAATGTTATGAAATTAATAAAAAAAATGTCATGTAATTTTAATGCTAATTAATTATCGTACATGTTATGCTAAACTAAGAAAAGAAATTTACAGGAAACTATTGCTATAAACAAGTTCTTTAAACAAAATGCAAATAAACTAAAAAAAACTCTATTTTTCTCCTCTTTTTTTTTTAACAAAAACTTCTTAAAAATCAAAAAAAAAAAAAAAATTAAAACTCTAACTTATAATAATAAGAACAAGAAAAAAAAAATAATTTTAACTTAAAAGTTTAACTAAATTAAACTTAGAAAATTAAGTCTAAGAAATAGAATAAACAATTAATTCTAAAACTATTTATACAATCTTCATAGGACAGTCTACATAATCAGCTTCCAGACGACCCAAAGTCTTTTTAACTCTCAGTGCTGTTAGGCGCACTGTGGGATTGGGATGCCAACATTCTTGCATAATCTTGGCGACTGTTGCCAAGACATCATCCTCCTGCCAGCGCAATGGTATGGGCGGCCTGAAGCCCTTCACACACACCACAGCATGCATATCTTCGAATGTGGGATCTGAAGGCACCACATCATGATAGGGCAAGGCATAATCTTCACACGTAGTGGCTTTAGAGCCAGGTATGGGTGTATAACAACGTCTGGCCATTTCCCATAAGACCAAGCCCACAGAATACATATCAGCACGTTTGAATTCTTCAAACTGTTGTGGATTTAAAGTCTGATTTAATACCTCAGGAGCCATATAACGCCTGGTGCCAACACGTGTATTTTGGGCAATATGAATCTCATCCAATTCGGAAATATATTTGACAGCCAAACCAAAATCAGCAATAGCACATTGGCCATTACGCTTGACCAATATATTCTTGCTCTTAATATCACGATGGGCAATGGCCGGTTTACCCGGTGTGCCAAAGATTTCATCATGTAAATGGGCCAAACCTGAAGCCAAAGAATAGGCCAACAATTGCAATTTCTGGGGATTAATAATAGACGTTGAGAGATAATCATGAAGACTGCCATTCTCATGGTAATCGGTAATAAGCAACATTTGAGTCCAGCTGCCATTACCCTTTATGTCGGCCGCAATAAAACCCAAAATATTTTCATGACGCATCAAAACAGTCTGATAGATTTCCGTTTCACGGAACCAGGAAGCCTCTTCGGTGGTAAAGAACGTCTTAACAGCTACTTTTTCATCACGCCATTTGGCTAGCCAAACCTCACCGTATCTACCTTTGCCTACTAGTTTCACCATTTGAATTTGTTTAGCTATTGTACGTTGGACCAATAGAGGCAAACCGGAACCAGAACCTGAACTTTGTTCAACCATTTGTGACAGTGGCGATAGTTGGCTATTACACATACTGCTTATAAGACGTGGTTGCTTTCGTAGTTTCTCCCTTCGCCGATAGGTCATACAGACAATGACCACAATAACAATAAAGGCAGATAGGCAGATGATCATAGAGGCAATCATGGCCAAATAGTGGACAGATTGTGAACTAACTGGCAGTTCAGGGGCAGGTGTGGTGAGTTTTGGTGTAAAGGCAGGATGTAAGCGTTTATTACACATGTCTCCCGTATCACAACAATCGATATTTTTGCCATGCAAATGGGGCACCGTTGATACTTTACACTGTGTCGGTGAAAGAAATGAATTAGGCAGGCGTTTTAAAATTAATTTTTATTGATATTTACCATTAGAAAACCACCATTTTCTTCGGGTGGCATACAACCATATGTTCTTTCCTCTTCGTAGGTGCCAGTGGTTTCATCATAGACTTCCTCAACGGCACTGAAACAGAAACCACCGGGTCGGGTTTCACAAGTGCCATTATTAACATTGTTAGGACAGCTACCATCACAATAACAGGTCAAAGTACGGGCTAAAATTGAAAAAAAAAAAAAAATTAAAAATTTAATAAAAGTTCTGGAAACTTTAGTTGCTTTACAAAAATAAACGAAGTTTGTTTGTATGTATGTATGGTAACATCTGTAATTACTTTAAATGATCTTTTCTTTTCTTCTTCTTTTTCTTTCTTTTGTAATAGCCATAGCTGTTGTTTAGTGCCCTAACTCATGATATAATTAACAAACATTAAATGCTTACAATACATGCTATTGTACTTATCATTAAATAAAGAAATTATAGTTAATATCGTAAATTTACGATATTATTACCTTGAATGCTATGGCTATGCTATGCAACAGCATACAAAATATGCTTAAAAGAGAAACATAGCATAATTATTTATCTACTATTCGTACATACAGATATTGAAGCATTTCCTGTAAAATCTTTTTCTTATTTACACATTTACCCCGCAGCCAAAAAATAGAACGCAAAACTTAGCTGCACATATTCTGATCGTATATGCCTGTGATCTTGCTAGCCAACTTGCTAATTGTACCACACCACACCAAGTATTCCTTAATGGTTTTAGACCTTTGTTGCATGTTGCCTTAATTAGACGTTTGTTCTGGGTCTTAATGAAAAAATTATATACACAGGGTATCTATAAAATCTGTGAAAACCTATATTTTTCTCGAATAGTGTTAACAGTAATAATAACCATTGAAGAAAATAAACTTCCTTCTCCCCGTTTGGCCCGTTAATACGTTATAAAGGAAAGCAGGAAAATAAAGAAAGAAGAATTAATGAAGAATGAAACAAAATATGCTACTGGTATTACAAATGAAGTGTACATACGTATGTATGTGTTTACATTATACATCGTGTTAGATAAAGACGAACTTGAAACGTACTACATGATCGTTTAAGTTTGAGTTTTATAAAATGCTTCATTTCACGCTTTAATGATACGTTGTGGCAAACAAAATTTCTGGGAAGAATAATTTCTGAAACACTACTTCACCCAGATTGCTAAATTTAAGGCTTACGGGCTGGGCTCTCTTATCTAGGAAGACTTCAGAGACACTTAAGTCAGAAACAATGTCCGCGTAAATTACACTGAAGAACAAACATCACGTTAACATGATGAGAAATTTGTTCGTTCTGCTGGAGTTAGTCCAAATAATGTGTGTGGCACTTGTTGCATTGCGTCTTTATGTTCTGTCATGCTGAGAGATTATTCCATCTGGGCACTTCTCTATTCTATCAAAGGATCTCAAAACTCTGATTGCAATTGGATACGCCACATTAGAATCTACGCTTGAAAGTTCATACTAGAACAGGCTGTTCGAGGACCAGACATGGGTAGCTTCGGGAATTATTTTAAAGTCTACATGAACGATTTTGATCTTGAGCATAACATTTGCTCTACGAAGGACTTAATCTCGCCGAGCATCAAAAACTATAGTGCGTTTAAAGTCGAAGTTTTGGTTATAAATCAATACCACTGTTAGGCTGTCCATTAGGTAGAGATGCTTACTGCTTATTGACAAGTCCTGGGTTGAGATACAGAAAATTGTTACTTTATCCATTGGAGTCATGTCTTAATGACTCACTCTTTCCCAATATTCGGATCATGGAGTTATAGTTAATGGCTATGGAATCGTTTACTAAATTCATTAAAGTTTTAGGCTGACTACCAAGTTGATTCCAAAGAAATCTTGTTTTATTGCATAGCCTAATGCTGTTTAACAGGACATTATGATTGGGATTTGTCAGTCAGTTTAGGTGCATCAACTAATGTCGATTCCCAATGGGACGTTATAAGTTCACGAGTGAACTTGGATTTAACAGAACTATTACTCTCCTATCCTACTGTGGATGCTTAGAAATAATCATCAAGGTTTTTATGAATTATTGCTAACGTAATGTTGTCATACTTAACAACAAACTATAAATGCCTAACCATTGGCTGTAGCGAAAACCCTTTACAAAAAAATTTTCAAACAATTTAAATCGTTTAAAACCAAAAGAAACGAATTCTCTTTTGTCTGTTTCTGACCATAAAATTATGAATTTTATTAATTAAAAGCAAAGAAAAATAAAAAAACAACAATAATAACAACATACATACATACATACATACATACATACAGTAACATACAAAAAACATAAACTAAAGAATAATTATGAATTTTTTTCACTGCTTATGAGCTCCTCTTCCTTTATATCTCCCATATAAATTCATATTTCGTTATTATTGTTGTTCTGTTGATTATTGTTGTTTTTGTTTCTTTTGTTTTTATTATTGTATTATTTTTATAATTGTTTTGTATTGGTGTTATGCTGTCTGCCTTTTTTTTACTGCTCAGATGTGGTAAAAGGTGGCCAATAGCTGACAGAGAGAGAGAGAGAGTGAGAGAGCAAGAGAATGAATCCCAAATTATAGAATGAAAATATCAAAGGAAAAGCACGCACCAAACACATAAAATATCTGTTGTTTTGAAGAACGGAGTATTTTGTTATTTTATTGTTTTTTTTTATTAGAAAAAAAATGAAAAAAAAAAAATAAATTCAGAAGGAAAGACACGCACATACATGTAATTCTGAACGCATATTGGAAGTGATGCACACAATTGTAAAAGAGCGTTAAGTAAAAAAAAAAAAAAAAAATTTTTTTTTTTTTTTGGTCATAGGTTTACCCAATGAACATTTGGGGTGACGGTGACGGTGACGGTTCGAATAGAATTTTAACGAAAATAAAAAAACTTTAGTTAATGTACATCGATTACTTCGCCATAATCAATATTAAAGAAAATAAAAAAATTTAAAGCATTATGTTGCGGTTTGCTGGTATATGCGGTGATTTCCCTCGTATTAAATTCTAACTTTCGTTATTATGTTGCTCTACACTGCATACGTTTGGATAAAATTGTTTGTTTCCGAGAATGAATATGTGTGTGTGTGTGTTTTTTTTTTGAGAAAAGAAGGCTCCAAATTGGCGCCGCCTGCCGGTGCATACTTTAAATAGTCCATACAGACATCATCATCATGATCGTTATGACCATCATGATCATCATAAATGTGTACGTTTGAATTTTCGTCTTTTTTTTGAAGGCATTTTGCCGACCAATGCAATCGCTTGGATGTGAATTCGACACAGTTTCATTTGATTATTATTTTATTTTATTTTATTTTTTTTTTTCTTTAAATATTTTCCGGCTGACCATTTTTTTTTTTTTTATATCAAAGGTTTTAAATTGCTCAGAAATAAACAGGAATAACAAAAGAATAAAAATATTTTCATGTTTTCATATTTTTTCTAATTTATTAAGCAAAATTTCGAATGTTTTTATTGCTTCTGTGGTTTGTTAGTTTTTTTTCCTCTTTTTTTTTTTTTTTGCAATTTTATGTGGCATTTGTTTTAATTTTTTGATGCTTTTAGATTGCAAACTGAAACAGAAATTTGTCAGGCCTCATTTAATAAGATTAAATAAAAATTCATTTCAACAGACATTTTGTCAGACGCAATTTTAGTGGCTTGTTTTAATTTTAAATTATGAAAAAGAAAAAAAAAACTCACCATATAGTCATAAAATATAAAACAAGAATTAAAATTAAAAAAAAAAACAAAAACAATTTTAATACAAAGATTTTTTGCCGCCATGTGAATAGCTGCTAAATTGTTGATTTATTAAAATTTATGTTTAAAAATTTTAATAAAAGAAAAATTATTAAACAAAACAATTCTGTTAAACAATTATTATTTATTGTAAAGCCTTAAAGTATGCTTTAACGTTTGCAAAACTATAACTATATAAAAAAAAACTACAGTGCGAGACAAAAATAAGAAAACTGCAGCTACTTATTTAAATTTTTAATCAACAGGACAGAAATTTTTTTAATATTTTTTATTCAAATATAAAGCGAAAAAATATTAACGAAATAAAAATGTTAAAACACATTAAATATCTCTAACAAAACTTTATCTACGATTACAAGTCAGTCAGGATTATGTGTTGGCTTCTTACACCACATATATACCATTTATTGCGTATGTTAATTGTATCTATAAGCGTAAGGATCTCTAGTTTAACTTAGGTCCTAAGCGACAGATTTGTTAACCTTTTTTTTTGTGTTTAAAGTAATTAAGAAGATATTATATTGACTTATTTAGTGATAGTTCCGAGTTTAAACCTCAGCTTTGCCATCTTGAAAAAAACATTTTAAAATATATTTCTTTCGACGACTTTCTCCCAACAGTTTTCTAGAAAAATCTCTAAGAATAACTAATTGCCAATAACATACATAATTGGCCATTACAACCCTTCAGTCCGGATTACAGTCTAACTTCTCACATCACTTACGTTGTGTGTGTTAATTTTATATCTGAGTGGAGGGACCTACAGTTTAAAGTCGACTCCGAACGACAGATTTTTTAGAAACTTTGCATGGCAATTTTATTTTATTTTCAGAGTTCTTGCCAGAAATCTGCTGAGAGGAAGTCGTCGAAGAAATATTTTTCATATTTCGATTTTGATGTCTGACCGGGTATTCGAACCGCGGTCTTTCGTGTAATAAGCCAACACACTACCTACTAGACTACGGCGACTTCAAAAAAATTCCATGAACATGAACATCCTTTTACAATATGTGCTGGACATATTGAACAATTCCCTCTTATTCAGTGATATTTTTAATAGCAGGGTCGGTACTATTAAAATCTTCTGAAAATCATTTCTAAAAGTCATCTTTTAGGATCTTCACTAATCCTTAAGCATTAGATCTGCTACCTATCAGAATAATATTTAGTGTCTTATTAAGGGTCTTGCCTTAAAAGTAAAATGTAAATCTTTTTCAACAAAGATTTTTTCAGGGGATATCGCCTACTCAAGCAGTTGGAATAGTGGAAAGTAAGTTATTCTATTTTCTCAATAAAAGTGTAATTGACCATACTCTGCCACTTCCACCAAATTGCTTAGAGTTCCGCTCTACTGAGAGGATACAAGTAGTGAAGGTTTGCCAGCAAAATGGTAAGAAATAAAACAATAATGATTGGTCCTAATAAAGAAGAGGGCATTATATATTAAACAATTTAAGTAAAGGCTGATACAATGTTGCCATTTAACTTTAATAGTAAAAAAAAAGTTGATAGCTAAATTTTTTCCTGTGCACCTCTTGTTTATTAAGCACCATTTGCATATATTTTCAATACTGAGTAAACGAATTCAATTGGTCTCCTTAATAATATTTTTAACGCATTTATTCTTAGCATTGCACATAGACTTTTTAAAAAAATAAGAAAAAGAAAAACAACGAAAAATTTAAAACACATTTAAAATCTATAATTTTTTAATCAAAAATTTTTTAGAAAAACTTTTTATAAATTTTAAACAAAATGCTGATCTATCTAATTGACCCATAAAGATTAAAAAAAAAATAATTTTTTTTTTTTGAAAATCTTAAATTTGTTTCCAATTAAAATTGAGAAAAAAAAATAAATAAGCATTGCAATGCAACATTGTAAGTTTCCGTTTTTTCTTATGAAATTTTTTGGCACATTTTCATGTTTGTATGTGAAAAGAAGCGTAACATAATTTAATTTAAAACATCTGTGCTATATAATTAAGGTGGTCTAAGTATAACTGAATTGCTAAGAAATTTAATTTTATTTTATTAACGAGTTTTCAAAAAACTTCTCTACGTTTGACCCCAAAATAATTGTTTTTCGTTTTCATATCTGCTTTTCATAAATTAGCAATTTGTCTAATTATTTATTTATTTATACGAACGAATGTTAAAATAATAATCATAATACGATATACGAGTACTAGAAAAATATAAAAAAAATAAAATTTTGTACTCAATTATGTGCCAATTGCCATCATGTCTAAACGATCAAATTTTAGTGATAATTAAACACAAAAAAAATATTCACATACTAAGCGTGGGAATCCATGCACACATGGAATTGCAAACATGAAGTCAATGTTTTAAAATAAAATAAATAGAGAGACAGAGACAGAGCGAAAACAAAATTATTATTTAAAAAAAAAATTTAATTAAAGAAGTAATAAATACAAGTGGAATATAAAAACAAATAAATCATTTAAGCATTTAGGCAGTTGTAAAACGACACGCAATCATTTTGTTGGAGACACTTGTTGTTATCAACATGTTGCAAAAACACAAAAAAAAAATAAAATAAACAAATACCATAAATATGAACACAATTGCAGCAGAAAAAAATGCAATAAATATTTCATTTTTTTTTTTTTTTTGTAAATTAAGTAAACATAAACTACCCACCCACAGCATTATTACGCCAAATATTTGATACAAAGTTGTAAATAAAAATTATTTTTTTTTGTTGTTAAAATTCAAAAAAAAAAATGAATGAGAAATGCAAAGATTTATTAAAAATATTCGCTCTGTTGATGAGCTATTTATAATTATGATTACAAATATAGGGTGTTACAATAAGAGACTTGAATGTTAAAATATGTTGAGAGAGATTAGAGATCTCCAGAGTTAAGTTCAATAAACTATACATAAAACTATGCATGCATCAGATGGAACTTTTATTTCATTACAATGATAATATCGTTTAAATGAGCACCTTTGTCTTGGTTGCAAAAGTCGATTCCTATAAAGTAGTAGTACTTCCCCACTTCTTCGAACATTTCGGGCGGTATTTCAGCAATGATTAAAGAATGTTGGTTGTATGGAGCTTTAACGTTAGCGGATTATCCGTGTGGACACAATTTTTGACATAACCCCACAAAAAAGCCTACATATATAACACAATAGGACATAGCATCAGAATTACGACCTAGCTTCTCAAAAAAGTCTAATGGCGTTAAATTTCATGATCTTGCTGGCCTATTAATGTCGCTTGAACATGAAATACTGTTTCTGAAAATATCTCATGTAATAACAACAAAATCTAGCGCGTGATTTGGCTCTTCGCACCATCTTTTCGAAACCACACATTGTCCAGTTCACACTCTTGAACTGCAGGCAAAAAAAAACTCGGTTATCATACGGACATAATGCTCTGGACTCTCCTCGTACCACAAACGGCAAGTTCGCTTGTCTACGTAGCCACCGTATTAGAAATGAGCTTCATTACTAAAGAAAACTTTGTTTGAAAATTCAGCAATAAAACAGCGAAAATTATATCAGTTTGCAAATCAATAGTACGATTACACTTGCCAACAGATTCTATTTTGATCTCAATAGGCCGAAGCAAACAC
The DNA here is from genome assembly GCA_005959815.1 of Sarcophaga bullata. NCBI lineage: Eukaryota > Metazoa > Arthropoda > Insecta > Diptera > Sarcophagidae > Sarcophaga > Sarcophaga bullata. The sequence continues at coordinate 564,740 of QOCX01000020.1, read as the reverse complement.
CTCCCTCGTGCAACGAAACCGATGTTCTGCAAGTCGCTCGTCTTCCCTATGCTTCTGAGTTTTCATGCTGTCACGCATCAATGCAGCGGATGTTGGCAAAGACAACAACCTTATCTGCATTTATAGGAATAAATTGAGGAGACCATGCCATTGATTGGTATGACCCACTAGAGAAGACAACGCGTAAAACAAAAACGTCTGCAAAAAATGCTAGGGCAAATTGAAATCCGAAAAACGTATTGTTAATAACATTTAAGTAAGTAAAGAAAATTGTGAGTGGTCAACAGGCTTTAATAGACTTGCGTGAGTTGAACATTATTGAGAGAGAAGTAAGATAGGCCCGAGGGAAATGAGTGCTGTGGAAAAGAAAAATTTGATTATCTACTACACTTTCAACAGATATGATATTTTGGACATTGCGTTATGCTCGAAAAAGAATATTTATAAATAATACATCCCTTAAAGGTTCACCCTATTTTAAATTGTTGTTTTCATTCATGTTTACACAGTTATTCAATTCAAAGAGAAATATGCGAACAAAATTTCATTGTACAAAAAATTATAATTACGTGTTGTATAGTAAGAGGTACTACATTTAGGGGAAGGTAACCCAATAAGAATATATGAAAAATATACACTATACACTAGCATAGAGTAATAAATAAAACAAGATATTTTAAATAAAATGAAGATTTTTTACATGTTTGTAAGAGATATGATAAGAAAAAAAATGTGGGTTTACTTTCCCAATTTTCAAAAGTTTGTCATTAAATGAGCGTAACACATAAAATTTATATTTACACTGTGCGGCCAGTAACAGTAAAATAAGGCCAAATAAAATACCGGATGCTGTCTAAATACATGCATTGTGTATTGTTTCATCACAGAAAAAAAAATTACAATGTGACTCACAGGGTGATGATGTACGTACGTACCCATACCTCATTTCTAATTGTTGAACTGAATTAAAAAAAAAAAAAAAAAAAAAATCATTAAATTTTTTAATGGAATTTCCTTGATCATCACATTGATAATTTAATTTCATTTTAATGTTTATATAATTTGGTTACATGAATGAATATTTTCTTATTTTTTCTCTTTTTTTTTAAATTATTTTTTTGCATTTAAAAAATATCTTTAAAACTGCAAAAGAAAACATATTTGGAAAACTAGATGGCTGGTATTTTCCCCATATGCCAATGCAATTAAAAAATTATTTTTTTTCCACGATCTTTATCGCTACAAAAATTGCAAATAATTTTTTTTTTTAAATACTCACAGCAAAAAAGAGAGAATCATGTGATCGAAAACACATGAATGAAAAGATTAATTACCGTCTAAAGGTTTTCTATGGAATTGAGTAATTTTTTTTTTGTTTTTTTTTTGTTTTTGTTTTATTCTTTACAATTGCAGGTGTTTTTACAAGAACAATACAATATTACAAGATTGTAGAAATAAAATAATTGGAATTTTAATTTACATACCTAAAGCGAAACAAATGTTTAGCAGTTCATATAAAAAGTCTTTAAAATTAAAACTGCATTCTAAAATTATTATATCGTATGTTTATATTATAAAAAAAAAAAAAAATCCGGAGGCCATTAAAAATCCTTTTGAAATGTTCGATTTTCAAANAAAATCATAAATTTCCTTTTGAGTGAATGCAAACGGCAGACAATTCCTTATTCTTGTTAAGATTACTTAACTAAACGAGCTAAAATATGTGTATGATATAGGATGTACCCTACTAAACAATTATCAGAGTAATCCTGATAGCATTTTACAGGCGTTAATCGTTAACATGCTATTCAATTGTTCAGTACGTCCGTGGCTTTTTAAATTTCCCGCCTCTTCATTGAAGGAACACTATTTACATCCTGTTAATTCTTTGCAAAACTTAAAAAAGTTAAGTCCTTTAGTCCGTATTTGACAGCGCAACTTGTAGAGGCATGAGCTCTATTAAAAAGCTCTACTAAAGTGTACCTTTTCGATTCATAGTGTTTTAACTATTTATAAGATTGTAGCAATATTTCATTTCTACGACAAAGGTTAACCCTTTCGTTACCAGCGCCGGATTTAGCCGGCATACACATAAATCCCCGTGTGCTCCAGCGCCGGCTTTTGTCGGCATTTAATTTGTACATAAATTTTCTTCAGCAGATTCAGGACTGAAAAAAAAAATTCTAGAACAGCAAAAGTTTTGGATTGATGCCATCAGGCAATGTGCGGCCTGCTGTCCGGTCAGTAGCATCACTTCGGCGGAATGGACTCCGATAACGAAATGGTTAATCAAGCTTTTGCTTTCTGCTTTTAACCACAAAGGATCAAAATTAATCGCCGTAGTTTAGTAAGTAGAGTGTACGCATATTAGACATGAGACCTCGGTTCAAACCCTAGGCCACAAACCAACAACACGAAATATTCAACAAAATGAAATATGAAAAAATATTTCTTCAGCGACTTCCTATCAGTAACTTTCTGACAAAAAACCCTGAGAGTAAATAAAATTTTCCGAAAAGTTTTTTAAAAATCTGTTGATCGAAGTCAACTTTAAACTGTAGGTCCCGCCACTAATATATTAAATTAACACACACACAACATAAATGGTGTAGGGAGCTAGGTCGTAATCCTGACTAAAGGCTTGTAATGACCACATAATTAGGTTATGTATGTGTAGACTAGCATCAAGAGATTGTAGCTTTTCGATATTCAAGTTTATAAGTGAGAGTAGACTGAGAGTAGACTTATCGTAAGCTACTGGTAGCACTTAAACGTATTAAAGTTTCATCTTTAAGACAAAAATTGTTCTTCCCCTTTATTAACCAAAGAAAATCGGTTTTGATGTAAACAAGGATGAAATTATGAAATTAAAACAGGGCAAGACCTCGATTTTCCTTTAAAAGCCGATTAATTACACAGAAATGCTCTCGACAGACTTATGTAACAAGGTAAAGGTAGTTAGTTAGCCAAGATATTCACGTCTTTAACACAGAGACGCTTTCTAGAATCGGTGCTGGTTTCATAATAAAGCAATTACTCTTGTCGTTGCTATATTACACCATAATATAAAGTAATGGTCTCCCAGGACCACACAATCCATTCTTATAACTACCGTAGTGCACTAATATCGAGTTCTAGCAATTTACTACCGGCTGCAATGCTTTGTTTGGACAGAAATGTTCGAAGTTGAGTAAAAGTGAGCAACAGCTTATTATTAAAAGGTTTGTCAATTGGTAACATATACATGCATACATATATACATACATAATTGGCCATTACAACTCTTCAGACAGGATTACGGCCTAGCTTCTCACACCACTTATGTTGTGTGTGTTCATTTTTTATATATTAGTGGCGGGACCTACAGTTTAAAGTCGACTGCGAACGACAGATTTTTGAGATACTTTTCATGGCAATTTTATTTACTCTCAGAGTTTTTGCCAGAAATCTGCTGAAAGGAAGTCGCCTAGGAAATATTCTTTCATACTTCGTTTTTGATGTCTGACCGGGGATTTGAACCCTGGCCTTTCGTCTAATAAGCCAACACACTACCTACTAGACTAAAGCGACTTGGTAACATATAAACAGTTTTAATGCCTTGTTGAATGTGTGCTGAAATTGGGAATGGAAAATCAAATGACATATGGAGAGCTGTACTTCATACAGAATTATCAGGGATAATGTCGTCCTGATCGTTTCAGTAATACCAGGATAGCAATGATTTGTTTTGGAAAATCACAATTTCGATTTGATTATGACTTTAAATGAAAATGAAAATTATTTTTTATTTGAGGTGGACGACATAGATTTCATGTTTTCTGTATAATTCTGAAAGATACAATTTATTTTGTTTTTAATTTACAATATTAAATGCACATGTGCAATAAATAATTTTACATGGTTCGGAAACGTTTATCGCTTGTAAATCTTTTTTTTTTTTTTTTGTTCGCTACAAATAGAGGAAAAACTTATTTATTTACCTTTCAACGCAATTTTCTTTAATCGGGCTTTGTAATCTTAATATTTATGATTTCTTGCATAATTAACGTTTAAACTTTTCTGCCTTCTAAATGTCCAAACTAATTTACGATAAAAACTAATTGCAAGAAAAAAAAGGAGTTGAAACGTAGAGAAGAAAAACTACATGGTGTGTGTATGTGCCTAAGCAAATTAATTCAAATTCAAGCGAGGTAAAGTATAGCAAAATATATATTTCCGGTTGGTGGCCATAAAACAATTTGTATATTTCTAATATACAACAACAACAACAACAACAACAACAAAGCAACAGCAAAGCAAACGTAACTGCAGCATGAAAATAGTGGAGAAGAAAAGCACGCGTGCGTATAACTAAAAAATTATTACAATACCTGCACCACGGTTCAATTTAAATAAGCCAAAACCACACAAAGTAAACAAGACTGAAAACGAAGAAAGACTCAAATAGATAGGCAATATGGTATAAACTGGCAAAAGCTTAACTTAGAAGTTAACTGCCATGAAACAAGGGGAACTGAGCTAAGCTGAACATAAAAAAAAAAAACAGTAACTTGCTGCACTACTTGCTTTAGAAGCGTGTGTCCAACACCTCCCATTTATATGGAATTTTAGTTCTAAAACAATATCATAAAAAAAAAAAACGTAAACAGACCGATGAATGGATGGATGGGGACGGTTAGTGAGATATAGTAACCGTTCTAATAAATTTAAGCGGCAAAGAGCTTTTTAATACTATTTTCTAAACCAAAAAGAAAAAAAAAATAAAATGAAAATTAATTAAAATGAAATGAAAGAAATTGCAAACAGTTAACTGTAATGAAAATATCATAGAATAGACACACACACACACACACGCTCTTACACATTCGCACAGGCACATGATTAGTAGGTATAATGATATTATTTCATTTGAAACATAATTAAGTGCTATACTAATAAATTGAGATAATCAGTAATTAAATCGTTTAATTATGGACTACTCATAGACACAAAGAGTGTAGAACTAAATTGAAAATGCACGAACAAATTGTTCATAATGATGCTATTCTAACCAAGTTAAACTAGCTGGACATTGACTTAACTGTAAATGGTTTTTTGTTTTTTTTTCTTTTTCTTTCATTATTATAAAAGTTAAGCATCACTGATTTTAATTATGGCCATTCTTTATAGTGATTGCCGCAAGTACAGTTCAATTAACGGTACCAAATTTTTCAAAATAAACAGTTGAATAGAAATTAATTGTCTTTAAAATTGTTTTTGTTTTTTTTTTTTGGTTTTTTAAGCTATGCAGTAATAAAATTCTTGGCAACATGTTGCTAAAATAGAAACTGTTTACAATGCTGATATGTTGTAAGTAGAAAATATGGCGTAAATTTTATTCTTAAGAGGTAGATATTCCATGAAATTTTAATACAATATAGACAATAATATTGCACAGATTTCGTTATATGTTATATTTCTAATAACAAAAGAATTCTACTTAAGCAACATGTTGCTAAGAACCTTTTGAAGCATAGCTAAAGTTTTTCAAAATTATTGTGGTAGTTCAATACTGTCAGTAGTATACGGATCCTTTATTTCACACCTATTTGTATGCATAAGCATGCCAACAACTGGAGGGGAGAACACAGAAGGAAAATAAATAAATTAACAGAATTCTTGTGCATCCAGAAGGTGATATGAAATGAATTTACGCTTGCATAAAACTATCGGAATGGCTAAGAGACGCCAACTAGTAGTTATAATTTTGTGAGGGAATGAGGAAATAGGTGAATATCGGTGTTACAACGAGACTTTATAAAATCAAGCAGACAATGCTCATTGAGGCTGATCTTAATTCAACCAAATTCAAGCTCTATTAGCCTTAATGGATACGCCAAAACATTTCATAGTTGAGGCTGTGTTTGGTAGGTTTTTCTTCCTAAAATGGAAGTTATGTGATCGTAATTTGCTTAAGTGAATCTTAACTCAACTTAGTGTGTTTCGCACATTGTGGCTGGCATTTGGCAACATGTTGCTGAAACTTAAATCTCAATTTTTTTTTTTATATTTTTTTTTAATATTTAAGGCAAGGCGAAGAAGATAAATATTTTAGACTAGTGCACGAAGGAGTGCTAGGTTTTCATAGTTCAAATAGCAAAAGCACAAAGGCAGAGACGTTGGTTCATAAAATTCATATTCTTTTTTATTTATTTTTTACACATATGTAATGTAATTAATATTTAAAAAAAATATTTTTTTTAATTAAATACCACTCAACGAAGTGGGTGGCGGTGTTCTTTAAAATTCTTTTCAAATTTAATTTTTTTTTTTTTTTTTTGATAATATAAGGTTGATGGTTTTTCAATTTGGATTTCTTTTTTTATTTACATTTATTATTGTTTTATTATATATTATTTTCATTTTTTATTTTTTATTTTTTTTTTTTTAAAGTAATTGACGCCGTCAATATTTGAAATATGTTGTCGCCAATGCATGACATGTACGTCTTTAATAAATTTGAAATGTGCAACGTGTTCAGTATTTGTATTACAAAAAAAAAAGCTCACAGTAAAATTTTTTATTCCACATTTTCGATTCTTTACAGTTTATAAACGTATACGTACGTAGATTTTTCTAATACTTTTATTTCAGCGTGTATAGTTTTTTATTATTTTCTACCAACACTTCAAGTAATAGAGTGAGACATCAATAACAATTTTTTTTTTAGAAAAAAATTAAAAAAACACAAAAAAATATTCTCTAATTCACAAATGCAAGTACAAACATAGAACGATGTTTTATTGCATGTTGCTGTATAAATTCTTATCTTTAATCAAGCATTTCATTACAATTACAAAAAATAAAAAAAAAATTGAAAATTCAAAAATAAAAAACAACACTTTCAAGTTCTATACACTTTGGGGTCTGACCACCACCATCATCATCATCAGCAACATCATCATCATGTAAATTACATGTGCTTGTTTTGAATGGATGTTGTGATGTATTGCCAGCACACTCCCAAAGGCAATATATACGAATAGAAAAAATAAAACAAAAACAAAAACTAAAACAAAACTAAGCAAATTACATTAAAATTAATTTCGAGCTAATTTTTTTGTGCCTTTGGAAATTGACTTCCGCCAATTTGTAGCAACGACACAACGCATAATTATCAAGAGTATTGGTTTGTGAAATTAAATCGAAGATTAATTATTGCAAAATAAAATAAAAAATAAACAAAGATTGAAAGACAAAAAGGGAGGGCACAAGCCTTTGTTAAATACAAAAAAAAAAAAAATGAATTAAAAATAATTTTAAAATAATTATAAAACAGGTTAAAACTAATGATTTTCATCAAAAACAAATTTATAAAACAGAATTAAATTTATTCTATTGAATTAAACAAATAGTATTTTTGTAAATTATTTTACAGCAACATGTTGCTAATGCGTATACTTTTATTATAAAGAATGTCAAAATAAAGAGAATAAAATAATAAAACGGAAAAATATTAAAAATAAATAAAAATAATAAAACTAAATGTAATAATAATACTAAAAATAAAAAAGATATTATTTAATAATTTTAAGCAACATGTTGCTAAGCATATAAACAATTTCATAAAAGGCATATTAACTTACTTCACACTTGAAATATTAAATGATTTTAAGGATCGTTTTTAATTAAAATCAATCAATTTTAAGGCAAGCTAAACCTGGTGGTGATCACATAAGTCGAAAATGCAGAACTTGCCCCAATAAAAAAGTGTTTTTTTTTCGCATTACCACAGCTGAAGCACATCAATCGATGAATAAAGCTTATTTTGAGAAATTTTCATCTGCTTTGACATGCTAGCGGTGGTTCAGAAGTCTTGATTTTTGTAAACAAAAGACTCATAGCTAAAACAGTCAGAAGATAATGAATTTCAAACATTATATACTGATTGCTGTCATATTCAAGAAGAAATTGCTTTACAAGTAACTCAACCAGTAATTAAAAAATATTTGCATGAACCAGAATTCATTCCCAAAGTCTCTTTGGGCTCAACACTAGTCGAAGACTAGAGACGTTAAAATACGAATTTGCTTGTAAGAAATGCTTTTTAAACGTATTAAAAACAAGTTCTTTTTGCTTCGAAATATTAAAATGCATTGAGCACGAGAATTAACGTGATAATAACTGTTTGAGAAGGTTTGTGATCTCTTCCCATTTATTTAACATCGTTCTAGAGGTCGTCAAACGTTATGCTACTTCAGCAGATTGAGGTATTAAGCTGAATCAATTTCATGGAATATTATGACGATCTACATATGCCTGTTTTGGCAAAGTTATGATACGACAGAAAATCTCATATCCATTGATGGTAAAGCTTCAAAAGCTTCGTTATCGTAAAAGGTACTGGATTGATCTGTAGACTACAACAAATATGTTGAAACTCTTAATACTCGTATTACATATGGAGGCTTCAACCAGCCTTAGAAACTTTTCATAGCCAAATGGAGGCTATATTCGTTCATTCATTTTATTACTGGGATTGAATAATGTACACCAGAACACTAAGAATATTATGTGAATCCTGCCAGATTATATACATCCACTTCCAAGCGATATGATTCCGGTCGGCTCAAAAGTAATGATCTGTAGTTGATGAGGCCAAAAGGTCTCATCGTATCAACCCATCTCAGAGAACATGTGTATAAAATCTTAGTATTAGTTTTGGGTAACATGCAGCCACATGTGACAAGATCAGTTGAAAACTATTTAGGAAAAGGATCTACATTGCCCTGTCCGACTTCGATATGTTTCAGCTTTAGCTTGAGAGCGTTCAAACATATGGGATCGAATAAAATCGAGTCAAGGTAGTTCGTTAAATCATTTTATTACTGGGATTGACAATGGTATTACTGCAGGACAACATGCGCTCACATGTGGCAACATCAAAATCTATTTAAGAAAAGGCTAGAATTTAACCTGTTCGATTACCATTTGTATCTGTCGATGCGGAATACACTCACTGTAAAATATATCACTTCTGCATAGGCAAGCCGAAATTAGGTTAATTTGTTCTTGGTCTCAGCTCTTGCCAGTTGGTTTGCTTTGTAACCAATATGTTGCCAAAAAGACGACAACAGGCCAGAGCTAACAACCAATAATACGATTACAATGATTATAATTTTTTCTTTTAAAAGTTGTTGCATAAACAAATTTCTACATAATAATACTTGTCGTATACAATATTAAAAAAAAGCGAGTTTGATTAGCGGAAGAACTCTGTGAACTATTTACATTGTCTGAATACATACATGTTTGTTAAAATGGTTTACATACATATGTACATGGAAATATTCCATGACTTCAATAAGCTTTATTCTAACAGACAGTAATCTTAGCAATTATTGCTTTTAAAAATAATACAAACAATACAACACAACAGTCAATATTCATTAGAAATCTATATTTTTTGTCATAAAAATAAAATTTTCATTTTTCTTTTTCTTCTTTGCCTCTCCTCTTATTTGTTAAAAGCTTTATAAGATTGCCGGTTCAATAATTTTTTCCAATTAATTATTATTGCAGGTGATTTTCTATTAAGACACTTCGAAAGCAAATTAGCCAACAATTGCTTATTATTTGCCAGCAAAGTTCATAACACCAACCACCATAAACAATATTGTCGGCTTCAATGAGTATATTTTTTATTTATTTTTTTTTTTATTTGTGTTTTTATTGTATTGTAATTATTTTATTAGAAAAATAATAATAAAAAGAGAAAAAAAAAACGTAATTAATTACTGCCTTCAAATAAAACACGATTTTTATGACATTATACCTCATATTCGTAGAGAGATATTTACACTTTAATTACAAATAATTGTTAAATAATTTTTTTATTTATTAGACAGCAACTGAAACCCTGTGCTATTTACACACATACACTCAAACACCCAGATTTAATGAAATTCCTTTGAAAATATTTCTTTTTTTTTTTGAAATTTTTTATCTTTTTTCTTGAAAAAAAAAATTCAAAGAATTATGATAACTTTAGTTGAGTCTTTGCCTTGGTTAAAACGGAAGTGTATCACCGTTTGAGGTAAATGAAATTAAGAGAATACATACATAACATAATTGGCCATTACAACCCTTCAGTCAGGATTACGGCCTAGCTTCTTCACCACTTATGTGTGTGTGCTAATTTTATACATGAGTGGCGGACCTACAGTTTAAAGTCGACTCCGAACGACAGATTTTTTTGAGAAACTTTTCATGGCAATTTATTTACTCTCAGAGTTTTTGCCAGAAATCTGCTGAGAGGAAGTCGCCGAAGAAATATTTTTTCATATTTCGTTTTTGATGTCTGACCGGGATTCGAACCCTGGCCTTTCGTCTAATAAGCCAACACACTACCTACTAGACTACGGCGACTTCAATTAGAGAATAAGAATTTTTTATTATTCAAACTACAAAATATTCTAATGGTGTCATATGAACATGAAAAACATTGTAGATTGGCTATAAAAACACTTGGCCTTTCTGAAATGTATGCATAAAAATAGATTTTTTTTGTTGTTGTTGATACAGAACGTGTGTCTTGGGTTAAAAATATTCCATTTTCTAAGAGACACAGTGATTTTAACAAATTTTTTTTTTTATTTTTACAACATTCGTGGAATAAAAGGCTTTACAAATTTGCATTACATAAAGACCTAGATAAGACACAATATAGGTTAGGCATACTACATTATCTCAAAGCAATATCCACCCTGTAAATTAAACAGTCCTGATTGGATTTCATCAGAATTTCTGTAGATACCCTCCTGTACTGGAACTTGTATAAGAATTACCTTTGAGTGATTAGAAGTTTCTCAAATTCCTGGTATTCATGGACTAAAGCGGCGTTCCTAAGGGACGAAAATTTTCCGGGATAATCTCATTATCTAACAAGCATAGGGCACCTTTCAAAATGACCTATACATTTATACGTACATAATTGGTCATTATAACCCTTAAGACAGGATTGCGACCTAGTTTCTCACACCACTTGTGTTGTGTGTGTTAATTTTATACATGAGTGCCGAGACCTACAGTTTAAAGTCGAGTCTGAAAGACAGATTTTCGAATTTTTGCCAGATCTGCTGAGAGAAAGTAGCCGAAAAAATATTTTTCTCATATTTCGTTCTGTTGGAAATGTTTGACCTGTGGTTGAACCATGGCCGCAATTTTTGATAAGCCGTCACACTATCTACTAGACTGCTGTGACTTCAAAACGACCAATAATTCCTGCTAAAACACACTGTAATGATGAGGCAACCTATACAAAAGTATAATGTAATTACCATACTTTATATAAGGCCTGGCAACATGTTGCTGTGTAAACTATATACAAAACATGTTGCATTATAAGCTTTTAAAAATACATTTCCTTTTAATTTACGTTTATATTATGAATTGTTATTATTTTCAACATTTTTTATAATCATATTTTTTACTTTTTAAACCACTGTATGCACCGTATGTACGTATGCATACTTAAATCCTATCTCATGTGTTTCAAATATGCCCATAAACATTTGAAAAAAAAAATTAACTGAATAAACACATTCTGGGCCTAAAATTTTGAAGAGAACAAGAGACAAGCGATAAAAAAAAATAGCAACAACCCACACATTTTAAGTGACGTTTTTATTAAGTAGAAATATGACAGTTTTGAATATTAAAAAATAAATCTGCGCGCAACAGAAAAAAGCACAGAAGAAAAAAAAATTGCAAAATAAGACACACGTCTTTTGCTTATTTTTTTGTTTTTGTTTTGTTTTATTTCCTACTTTAATAATGTGTATCTCCTCTAAGGCTATAAAATGTGGCTAAACTGCACCCCAAAAGATACTGAATTCAATAACCACAACATATGCAACAACAACATATGCAAGTAAGAAAGTCTGAATATATGAAGAAAACTACAGTGTACTCCCATATGTATGTGTATGCATGGTATAGTGTTCTTAGGCAACTGGCTGACTGACTGAAGTAACTATGAATGAAATGTGAAGCAGAAGAAGAAGAAGAAAATCTATTAAAATTAGAAATGAATGAACTGGCAAGCCAGCCAACACATGTAATGACTCCTCTGAACAGCATAAAGGAGATACAAAGTAAAACGCAAAAAAAAAAACCATAAACATTTACCATCAGCAGCATCATCATTCATTGCCTTTCAGAAGAAACTTGCTGATGTTAAAAATGAAAGGAAAAAAAAAGTTTTCATAAAAATAAAGAAAGAATACGGCAAAGAAGTGTATAAATCCTCAATTAAGACTTCCGTTGGAAAGTTAAGCACCTCTATGCTTCAAATTTATATGTACCATTGTATAGCATGGTACTATATATATAACGTACATATATGTATACGTATATATAAACTACAAAATTGAATAACAAAGTTTCTTTTTTCTTTTATTTTCTAAAAAAAAAAAAAAAAAAAATAAAAAAAATTTCCATAGAAAAATTTTCAAGTCTAGCGATTATGAAAAACTAATGAAAAAACTGTCAATATTAGATTGATTTCTATATTAACAAACAATTTGTCGTATACAAATTAACCCATTGGGATAAGAAACAGTTCAATAATATGTATGGCTGGCTAGGTTTTCCCTAAGCAACATGTTGCTAACATTGGAAATGTTTACATGAAGTTATAAAGCTGATACAGAGCTCCCAATCTTCGATATGTAACAGGACATAGGTTTTTTGATTGCTTTAGTTGAACTAGGTATTTCAAGCTCGCTTTATAAGGAGGTCGTAGCTGACCAGAAGTTGCCGTAGTCTAGTAGGTAGTGTGTTGGCTTATTAGGCGAAAGGCCAGGGTTCGAATCCCCGGTCAGACATCAAAAACGAAATATGAAAAAATATTTCTTCGGCGACTTCCTCTCAGCAGATTTCTGGCAAAAACTCTGAGAGTAAATAAAAAAAATTGCCATGAAAAGCTTCTGAAAAATCTGTCGTTCGGAGTCGACTTTAAACTGTAGGTCCCGCCACTCATGTATGAAAATTAACACACACAACATATGTGGTGTGAGAAGCTAGGCCGTATTCCTGACTGAAGGGTTGTAATGGCCAATTATGTATGTATGTATGTAGCTGACTACATTGCCAGCAGGAAGACAAATGTAATATTGCTAGACTCTAGTGAATGGACAATTTAACGCCGAATGTTTGCTTTCAAAGAGAATTTCGTTCATATTATTAACGCAAATAGTTAAAACTAAAACCATTTAATCTTCCAATAGTCATAATACTCTAAGCAACATGTTGCTTCAAAATGTATAACGTAATGTTTTCAACATTTATGCAAACATGTTTATTTTTGTAATACTTCAGTTATAGTGATACACGATAACCATCTCCTAATGGTATAATTTCATGCCAGAGACAAGCCATTAATTAAAGTAATTTTTAATAAAAGTCCATCCATAACAGGATGTTAACAACCATTATTAAAAAAAAAAAAATTCAGAAATTGTTTTTAAAAGTCCATATAAAACATGTTAATTGTTAATTTGCAGTTTATAGTTTATGTGTTCATAAATATCCGCTTAAAAGTAAAAACTATTTTCTTAATAAACAATATAAATAAACTGTTTTGTATGAAGTAAGTCCATTAAGAGAACACTTTACTGTCTTCATAATTAATTTACAAGCCTAGAAAATTTCACTAACAACACTAAACATCTCACACCTTTAGGCTAATATTTCATACACGACTGATCCTAACGTAAACATTTCATTCGTTTTGTTTATTAATCATAAAAAAAGTTAATAATTTAAATATTAATGTTCAAAATTAAATTTTTCTTTCAAGCTTTTTCAGTTTTTTTGGAGCATTTATGACCCTAATAAACCAAAATTGTAAACCAAAATAAATGGAAAAAAGAAATATTCAAACGATCGCCTACCTATAACACATCAAATGCTCGTAAACCGAGCAGAAAATAGTAAAAAACCATTGTTCAATTTAATTAATAAATAATAATAATAAAAAAGTTATTAATTTATTTAATTTTTATTTTGGTGAAAAGCCATAAAATTAAGGAATATTCGATAATAAACATGTTTATGACAAACAGTGCACAAAAATTTCGCTGTTGACGTCAATTTAATGTTGTTGAGCGTATTTCTGTGCTTCCATTCCTTTTATATTTTCTTTATATTTTGTTTTTATAATTTACCACAAAATGCGTAATTAAGTGCCTCTAAATGTAGGCCAATTATATCTGTTTCAATACAGAACTTAAGTTGTACAAGTCTACAGAGCAACAGCCTTAAAAAATCTTTATTTCTTTAAAAGTATTAATGACAACATGTTGCAACTAAAATTATTACTAACAAACATGATTATTATTCTTGCTTATGCACAGAATGTAGCATGAATTATGAGTTTACAGCTTCCATTTTTATTAGTGTTTAAATATAAATTAATTTAAATTTGTTAATAAAAATTATTATAGCAACATGTTGACAATAAAATTTGTTTAGCAACATGTTGACAACAAAATTATGTTTACAGTTCTGAAAAGTTCAAAAGAAAAATTGCCATAGACTTTGTCGTAAAACCCACAACAAAGGAAATATCATATTTCACCATAGACACTCAGAAATTTTTATCTTGAGGCTTGAGATTATCATGAAAGCCATGAACAACTGGTCTTGTCCCTAGACAAACTACAAGAAAAAGACTAAAAACAGATTGAAAACTTTTGTGAGTCAATAAAGTTGTAAATATTAGAGAGTAAAGATTTTTTTATGTTCTGGGCATGAAATCTTAATGCGATATTCGCTAAAAGGAATAATTAAAGAGTCTCGGTTTCTTAAGAAGAAATACTTCGCTCCAAATGATCTCCCTAAGCTAAGCTGCTTAGTAGTGACTGTAGGTTATCCAATTCTATTGATTCACTAAAAACCCCATCGCAATATGGCTTATGTTTCACTGTTTCACCGATAATTCAACGGTTTGAGTCCGAGGGAAATAAGATCCCGCAAATCGTACATTTTACGTAAAACCTGTAGAGCATACAAATACTCTGCCGATTGATCAGTAGAGCGCACAATGCATCACGGACAGAATTCGTTCCCTAGTTGAACTGCTAATATGTGGAATCCTTTCCTTCGATAACCTATTTTTTTAGTTTCAATACAATACACTGTATTAGTAAGGACCATCCCCTAAGTGTTCCACATTATACGGATCTGTAAGAAGCTCGCACTCTACTTTTTTTTGATATGTGTAAAAGAATAGGTAATATATTGAAGAGCAAATGCAGCATGTTGCTAAAATATTATATTAAGACATTGCCATTGCATTGCTTGAATAGTTATTTTCTAAAAGAGTTTGCGTCGTTTTCTTAAAAAAAAAAAAAAAAAAAAAAAAAATTGACATTTTGTGCTTAGCAACATGTTGCCCATTTTTTTTACAATTTGTATTGCTCAAAAATTATTTATAAAGGTCATGTTGATGCATGCCTATGTGCTTAGCCTGTGATATACGAATTAATATTTTAACACTGATAAATTAATAAAAAATTTTATGTGACATTTTGTTGCTAGCAACATGTTGCCGATTTTTTTTACAATTTGTATTGCTCAAAAATTATTTATAAAGGTCATGTTGATGCATGCCTATGTGCTTAGCCTGTGATATACGAATTAATATTTTAACACTGATAAATTAATAAAAAATTTTATGTGACATTTTGTGCTTAGCAACATGTGCCGATTTTTTTTACAATTTGTATTGCTCAAAAATTATTTATAAAGGTCATGTTGATGCATGCCTATGTGCTTAGCCTGTGATATACGAATTAATATTTTAACACTGATAAATTATAAAAAATTTTATGTGACATTTTGTGCTTAGCAACATGTTGCTGAATTATTTTTGTACAATTTGTATTGCCCAAAAATTATTTTTAAAGATCATGTTGATGCATGCCTATGTGCTTAGTCTTTTTGACCAATTCAACTTTAAACTCATTGCAAATGATTCAATATTTGTTTTCTCAAGAAATACGTATGAAAAATAAAATTATTTCTTTATTATTGTTTTTTTTTCTTCTATTAATCAGCACAAACAAATAGCCAGCAGAAACTGTATGGCAAGGCAAATAATTGTATTTAAATATACATAATAAAAATATAAATTAAAATATACAAACAAAACAAAATAAATTTACTTAATCAAGTCATTTGATTCATTAAGCAAACGTTTTTTTGGTTAAAAAAAAAAACAAGTCAGCAATGAGTAGGCCGAATATCTAAATACATACATACATACATACAAAATAGATAAAAACACAAAACGTACATACCATAGATATTGGAAATAAATATAAACATGACGTCTGGTACATAGAAAAATTAGATTAAAAACATAGCAAAAAATAATAATAATAACAATAAAAACAATGTTTCAATTGTTATGGAAGGAGAATCAGTTGTTATTATCAACAAAAAAACAAAGTAAATCTGGCAGTGAATAACACATGACTTCATTTCGATGACGTCTTCTGCTAAATTGTGGAAATTGTGGTTTTCAACAAAAAGAAAATTACATGTGGGTGCTTGTGCTTGTGGTGGCTGACTAGTGTTTGTTATTATTACGAGTACAATGTAGGAAACATCATAAGAAAAGGGAAACATTATATACGTAGATATTTTCATACGGATTTTCTAGTGGGCGTATAGAAAAACGTAATTTTTTGGGGATTTTTTTTTAACAATTTGGCAAGAAAAAAAAAATTTTTTTTTTTATTTTTATTAATCGTTAAAAATTTAGTGTCATATTTTCTTTTTTGCCTAAATGCTATAATTTTCATATATTTTATGTTAAACATAAATTTTAACAAATATAATGTATGTGTGTTTGTATGTGTATGTTTTTCATTACTTTTCTTCAAGATTTATTATCTTTAATAAAATATTTCATTCCTGTTTTTTTTTTCTTTATTAAATTATAGTTTTTTCTAAAATATTTGACATGATAAACTATAAATTTTTTTTTATATTCAAACCAAAAGAATTTTTCATTTTATTTCTAATCATTTAGTGGGCGTTCTTTTTATGGATTTTCTGCGTTTTTTTTGGTTTGTTGTATGTTTTTTTTTATCTGTTTGTACTTTAAAATAATTAAAGAGAATAAATATTTCAACATAAATTAAGCTTAACTTAGCAAATAAAAGGTGTTACCTTTTAAATTGCTTTCAATAGCAAGTAATTTATTTTAAGTAATGCTTTGCTTTGTTCAAAATTCCTCCAGTTGTAATGGCTTTTATAAGCAGGTGTTTAAAAAATGTAAATTTTTGTTATAGAAACATGCAACTAGAATTAGTTACATAGTCAGCAACATGTTGCTAAACTGAATATTCTTTAGAAACAGCGGATTTATTAAATTCTTTTAAAACAATTAAGCAACATGTTGCTGAACTGAATATTTTCTAAAAACTGCGAATTTTAAAATTCCTATAAAACAATTAAGCAACATGTTGCTGAACTGAATATTCTCTAAAAACAGCGGATTTATAAAATTTCTTTAAAACAAAATTTTTTTTGTTTTAAATGTTTTTTTTGTTTTAATATAACTACAAGATAAAGCTGCCTTTATCTCCAGATTATATAACTTTATGTCCCTCACTCTTTAATTGCTGATCTGCAATTGTTGCACTAGTTTTATGGAGGTACCTGCAACATTTTTCGCAAATATTTCTTTGATCACAGACCAAGTAGAGAAAAATATCAAGGAATTTGAATAAGAATTGCATCTCATATCTGACTAATTACAAACATACATACATATAGGTCATTACACCCTTCAGACAGGATTAAGGCCTAGCTTCTTACATCATTTATGTTGTTTGCGTTAATTTAACACATGAGTGTTAGGCCCTACAGCTTAAAGTAGACAGATTTTTGAGAAACTTTTCATGGCAATTTTATTTATTCTCAGAGTTTTTTCCAGAAATCTACTGGGAAAGTTACTGAAGAAATATTTTTTCATTTTTTGTTTTATCTCGAGATGTCTGCCTTGGGGTTTGAACGTGCTGTTAATGAGCCATTGACTACTAGGATTCCACATTACTGACTAATTATCTAACCTTTATGATGTTATAATCTATTGCTTTAAAGCATGCTATTTAAGGATGCTATTCAATTTTCTATTTTTGCATTCGCTTACTTTACCTAATTGTGTAAAAATTATTTGGTCAACATGTTGCTAAGCCTATTAAGCTTATTTCTATGCTTACAACATGGAAATAACAAACTACATTAAACTAATTTTTCAAAATTAAGCAACATTGTTGCCGGAACATAATAAAAACCACACTTTGATACAGAATTGCATCTCATATCTGACTAATTACAAACATACATACATATAGGTCATTACAACCCTTCAGACAGGATTAAGGCCTAGCTTCTTACATCATTTATGTTGTTTGCGTTAATTTAACACATGAGTGTTAGGCCCTACAGCTTAAAGTAGACAGATTTTTGAGAAACTTTTCATGGCAATTTTATTTATTCTCAGAGTTTTTTCCAGAAATCTACTGAGGGAAAGTTACTGAAGAAATATTTTTTCATTTTTTGTTTTATTCGAGATGTCTGCCTTGGGGTTTGAACCGTGCTGTAATGAGCCATTGACTACTAGGATTCCACATTACTGACTAATTATCTAACCTTTATGATGTTATAATCTATTGCTTTAAGCATGCTATTTAAGGATGCTATTCAATTTTCTATTTTTGCATTCGCCTTACTTTACCTAATTGTGTAAAAATTAATTTGGTCAACATGTTGCTAAGCCTTATAAGCTTATTTCTATGCTTACAACATGGAAATAACAAACTACATTAACTAATTTATTCAAAATTAAGCAACATGTTGCCGGAACATATAAAAAACATT
>QOCX01000020.1:533891-545794 GCA_005959815.1 Sarcophaga bullata | reverse complement strand
ACAAACTACATTAACTAATTTATTCAAAATTAAGCAACATGTTGCCGGAACATATAAAAAACATTTGAATAAGAATTGCATCTCATATCTGACTAATTACAAACATACATACATATAGGTCATTACAACCCTTCAGACGGATTAAGGCCTAGCCTTCTTACATCATTTATGTTGTTTGCGTTAATTTAACCACATGAGTGTTAGGCCCTACAGCTTAAAGTAGACAGATTTTTGAGAAACTTTTTCATGGCAATTTTATTTATTCTCCAGAGTTTTTTCTCAAGAAATCTACTGAGGGAAAGTTACTGAAGAAATATTTTTTCATTTTTTGTTTTATTCGAGATGCTGCCTTGGGTTTGAACCGTGCTGTAATGAGCCATTGACTACTAGGATTCCACATTACTGACTAATATCTAAACCTTTATGATGTTATAATCTATTGCTTTAAGCATGCTATTTAAGGATGCTATTCAATTTTCTATTTTTGCATTCGCCTTACTTTACCTAATTGTGTAAAAATTAATTTGGTCAACATGTTGCTAAGCCTTATAAGCTTATTTCTATGCTTACAACATGGAAATAACAAACTACATTAACTAATTTATTCAAAATTAAGCAACATGTTGCCGGAACATATAAAAAAACATTTAATGCACATTTTTGCATACTTTATTATTCTTCAACTAAGGCCCCTTCCTACGTGAAACTAACATAAAAATTTAAATTCTTTGAAAAAATATTTATTTTTTTAACATTTATTATGCAAAAGATTTTCTTTTACAACCAAGTCTTGTATTAATACTTGAGTGTTTTTTTCGCGCATTAAATAAATTGCATTCAATAATAAAAAAAAAAATAAAAAATAAAAAAAGAAACAGAAAAATCTTAACACAAGTTTACTACCAGACAAGCTGTCTGTTCCAAAGCGCCCACTAACATTTTTTTTCAACAGTTACTGCCACATTTTACGAGGGAAACAAATCTCAGAATCAGCAATGGAAAGAAGAAAAAAAAGCAGAAAAACAAACTCTTGTTTAACTAAATAAAAAAACAACAAAAAATTTAAATTAAATGGAAAGGAAATAAATTAAATATGATAGACACATGTTAAATTGTTTAAAATAAACATATGGACACAAAGCAAAAAAAAAAAAAAATTATGAATAAAAATCAACATGAATATGCATTTATGTATGCATACTTGTATCAGAAAAAAAACGAAACGAAAAATAAAGCAAAAATTTAATGGACTTACTAAACTTTAAGAATTTTTCCATATTTTTTTTTAAATATTAAATTCAAATTGAAGTCAAAAAAACTTTAAATAAATTTAACAACTTTTAATAAAAAATGAATGCCAGCAGCGACAACAAATAAGAAAAAAAAATGGAAAAAATTAAAATGAAAATTTGAATTACATTTTATGCATTAATCTTTGGTGACTGTTAGAGATAAAAAAATGTTGGAAAACTAATCAAATTTAATAAAAATTATTACAAGAAAAAAAAAAATAAAATCCAATAATTTTTAAATTAAAAACCCCGGTAGAAAATCATAGACTATAATAAACGGCCAAGATTAATTAATATAATGAGACTTTACGGCATATCTTATGATACGATCGATGTTGTCAATGAATTTGTATATCTTGGTTCCGCCGTTACCATTAATAATGATGCCAGTACGGAGATCAATCATAGCATTACACTTGGCTACAAGTGTTGCTATGTCCTCAATGCTCAGTTGAGTAGCCTACATCTGCCTCGCTTGACTAATGCTCTCTTAGTCGCTCATCCTCCCCATGCTTCTCTAAAGCTATGGACGCTGTTATGCACCGATGCAGCATACTAAAGAATATTCGCGAGATAAAACCTACGTAGGATTTTTGCTTCAGTGCGAGTTGGCGATGATTTCTGCATCACCGACATGAATGTTGTGCAGAGTATTAACGAGTGCTGGCTCGGCCATGTCGCTCTAATGGATGAGGATGCAATGCGACCGGTATTTTATATGCATAGAGAACGACTTTGATTGCGTTGCAAGTGGTTATCGATTCTCTTGCCACACATGTCGCAATAGGACTTATTGTCACACTTATAAGTTATTTCTTCTGGAGTATCTGAGAATCCTTGGATTCTGAGTCAGATTGTTTATACCTCGTCTGATCTTAGTTTCGATTGATGTTCTGACATGATTTGTTATGTGTATTCTTTGGAAGGACACACGTATCTTTGTAATTTATAAAGGTAGGCTGTGAAATTTTCTCCGAAGTGTTAGCATATCTCTGCTTCTCCCTGACTACTGTAGTGCATTTTGGTATGTTTCTGAATAAAGAATCCGCAAAAATAGCATTTTGATTCTCTCTGAAAGCCGGAACAAACAGTTCTGAACTAGGTGGCATACGTCGTGACCCTGTCATCGTTCAATGAGATCAACTATCGTAGGCGTGCGAGAAGCAGAGAAATCTGCAAGAATATTTTTGAACAGGACGAAATCCGACAGGTTCTCAAGGCCAATTTAAGTCAGTAAGATTGTTTGAAAAGATTTTAAAATTCTACAAACTCTTCGTGGCATGTTAATAAAGCTATATGTTTGCTAATAAAACTTTGTAGATCATAGTAGGATTTCAGTTCATTGAAATCGCTCGTCTAGGTTTGTTGTACATCGCTTGTTAATAAATATTCTTCTTTGCAACATAACTGTGCACAGCTACAAAAAATATTGTGTAGATAAGAGTCAACAAACATTACGAGTTTAGCAGTAAGCGAACCAGGGTCATTGAACTCATAATATAATTGGTGTTAACCAGTATTTTTTAAAAATTTTCTTTTAGGGTCCACGATAATCTGCTCTTATTTACTGTAAAAGTTAAAATTCTTATACAAAGGAACTCATATCCGATATTCACAAAAGAGTCCTCATTTTGCCTTATTTTTATGCCTTTAGAATAAGTTTTTAATTCACTTTCTTTGTGGTATGCCTTTAATTTTAAACACTACTGTTTGCAATTGTTTCAGCAACCTTGTTTTACAACCAACTCATCTGTGTTTAAGGTATAGGGGGGCTCTGGCTCTGCTTATTACAAAATATGCAAATTTTATTTGCAATAAAAAGTAACGACTTTTTAATTCTTCAGAAATACATTTTAAATTATAAAATATTAAGTGTAGGATTTTTTTTTCTTAATAAAACAAATTAAAAACAAAATAAGAAGAAAAAATTATCATTTTTCGTACTAAAGAAAAACAAAAACTGTAAAAAACTTAATTAAAAGCCTTTATATTGTAAGAAAAGAAAAAAACAGCAACAACAACAGCATGACACTTTTAATGCCACGAAAAGTGTAGATAAGATGCTTGTTTTACATTTTAAACAAATTATTAATAAATTTAATGTAAGACAACGAAACAAAAAAAAAAAAATTTTTTTTTTCTCTTAAAACTTGGTGAACACTTGTGCTTTAAATTTTTTGTATAACTGGTTGGCTTGGTTTTTTTTTGTACTGAAAATGAATTCAGCCCCATTATATTTAAAGGATGTAAATTTTATGTAGGCGTTACCTTTATTACTTTTAATATTTAAAAACAAAAATAAAAAATAAAATAAAACAAAAAAAAACAGAAAAAACATGTCGTCTGTGACTCTATCATAAACTTTGATTGCAAAAAGGTTAAAAAAAAAAAACGAAAAATAAAAAATAAATATTGCAAGTGAAGTGAATGTCTTCGAGTGAAGCCAAAATCAAATCTTAAAGGGGTTGTGCAAAAATAGAAACAAAAACTGATCTTTTAAGAATTTATTTCTGTAATGAAACCATTTAATCAAAAGCCTGTCTAACTCATAAAATTTATTACGAGTTGCGACAAGTAGCAAGTTTCCATCCATCCATGTAATGTAATGGTAACCATTTTAAAGCCATGCTTTTTACAGCTTTTAAATGTTTTGTTAATTTAATTAAAATAAAATTTGCATACATAATTGTTAGTTAAAGTAAATTCAAAAAAAAAAAAAAAATAAAAAAAAATGAGAGAGAAAAATTAAACTAACATTTTATGGCTTTCATAGATACAATTATTATGTATTTTTTTTTAAAAACTATATAATATACGAGAGGTGTTCCATGAATATGAGTTCAGAGATCTAGAAAAGTTCAAAACCTCAAATCCTCAAAGTTAATGTGAGTACTTTTAAGATTTTTTAATTATTGAACATCGACAATTTGCCTATTTCTGAATCGGCACTGGATAAGGAACATATAGATACAATTAACACAAGGGAAGTCGCCGCAGTTTAGTAGGTCGTGTGTTGGCTATCTCCGGTCAGACATCGAAAAACGAAATATGAAAAATATATTTCTTCTGCGGCTTCCTCTCAGCAGATTTCTGGCAAAAACTCTGAGAGTAAATAAAAATTGCCATGAAAAGTTTCTCAAAAAATCCGTCGTTCGGAGTTGACTTTAAACTGTAGGTCACGCCATTCATGTATACAAATTAACACACATAACATAAGTGGTGTGAGAAACTAGGCCGTAAAACTGACTGAAGGGTTGTAATGGCCAATTATGTATGTATGTATGTTTGAAGTCCTGACTAAAGCGCTGCATTGTGGCATTGGTCATTACAATCTTTAGTCAGGATTACAACCGAATTTCGAAGCCGCCGTAATCTAATAGGTAGTGTCTTGGCTTATTAGACGTGAGACCTAAGTTCAAATCTCAGGTCAGACATTTGCAATAAAACGAAAATACGAAAAAAATATTTCTTCAACGCCCTCCTCTCAGCAAATTTCTGGAAAAAATTTTGAGATTAAACGAAATTGTCATGAAAAGTTTTTGGCATTACATGGGCGTCGCTTTAAGTATATTTGCTAGGATTTTTAAAATTTATTTAAATATGTTTGCAACATAACTGGAGGAAGATAATGAACAGAATTGGAAGCTGAACAATTTTAACAATTGGTTTAGTGGACGTATTGTACTCTTCTCTTGCCGGTTCAAACTTTCCATTCGCATACGGAGATTAATTGAAACCTACAAATACAACAGTAGTCATATGGTTTTATAAAAACCTAAGAGGATTGAAAACATTTTTTCACATCCTCCTAAGCAGATAAATGTTCAAAAATTTTGTGTGGTATATACCCGAAAGTAAAACTGAAACTCTTCACAATAAAACGCATTTCGTGTAAGTTTGCTATTAAGCCCTATTGCTGGAACTCAGTAAAACTAGAGCACTGTGCCGTGTACAATGTACATTTAACATCTTCAGATCAGAGCTTTATATGCTACTAACTTTACTAACAACTAAATGACTACTGAGAGTTCTCTTATTTGACAAGTGCCTGTCTGCTGTACTATTTATTAACCTTCTATAGGCTAGAGAGAGCAAAAATATTAAAAATTTGCATTTCGTTGGTGAGTTTGAAAATTTTGCCTGTACTAGTGATAAATATCTTCGCTGTTATGGAAGTACAACTAAACTGCAAACGAAACGGCATTTAGAGCAGTCAAACGCATGTCTAAGGCAACAAATCCTTGTATGGTTTGGACCTTGATGACTGACATGTAATGCTCACTCTCTGGTTAATGCTGAACATAGTGTAAAAGAAACAATATTTTAAACAATATTTTGTAAGCATTTCGTTGAAAATTTTTCAAATTTCCTATACTCGAAGCCAGAAAGTGTATTTGCCATGAAGATTGGCTTGATTGAGAAAATATCTTCTGTTTACATTCGAGCAAATATGTTGCTGTAAGCCTTACTTTAGCTGTGTATATTGAAGGGGAAGAAAAATTTTTTAAACAAATCTGTTTTCAGGAAAAGCAAACATTATCGAATATTCAGAAAATCTATAGCAGATTCACTTTACTATATAGATCCAGTTTGTTGTCAGTGACATTGAATCGATAGGAACATATTTTTTTTTTTTTGGTTTAATCAATAGAATTTAATGCACTTTAGTGTAATTCATATTGCATTGAATATTGATTGGTTAATAAATCATATTTAAGAATTCGTCTGCACCATTAATTAAGCGCTTAATTTAAGACGCAAAAAAAAAACAGAAACTTTAAAGATTTCTTTATGAATTCATTTGTTAGTTAAGCCCTTCCCTTTAAACAATGCGCCTGATGTGAAGAGGGGAAAATGTTGTTTTTTTTTTTTTAAAAAAAAAGTTTTCTTAATAAATAACCAATAAATTTTAGTTAATTTAAAGACACCAGGGCTTAGCTTTTGTTCATAGCTAAAGTAACGCCCCCATTTAAAAAAAAAACCCAAACAATAACTAAAACAACGATTTGTTGAATCGTGTTTTGAGCGTTATTTTTTTTTGTCTTGTTTTTTTTTTTTTTTTTGTTTTTATTTTCAAATGAATTTTTAAAAATGCAAATTAATGCAAAAATACACAAATTAAACGCTTTAGAAAAACAAAAGATTTCTAAATCAATCCCTTTTGTGAACACGACGAATAAAATTTCAAGAAACCATCATCATCAGCATCATCATCATCGTCGTCATTATCAAATTGTATAAACAATTAAAGTAGATTTGCATAACAAAACAAAAAATTAAGAAAACATTTAAAAAGATTAAATTTAATTTAATTTCTTTCTTTCTAGAGCTATTGCGAAACGAAATATTCAAAAATTCAACAAATATCAACCAATAAGATTGAAATATGATGGCTTGATGGCTGGTCGACAAAAACAATAAAAAAAAAAATTAAAAAAAAAATTAAAAAAAAACAATAGAAATTTAAAATATATCGCGGCATATAATTTCGTGGATATCGGTTTTTATAGCATTCGTTTCGCCTTAAAAAAAGAAAACAGCAACAAAAATTAAATTAATGAATGAACGACGAATGAGGAGAATGAATTAATTAGAAACGAAAAAAAAAATGGAAAAAATATTAGAAATTAACATTTTAATTTGTATAATAAAAAGATTTAAATAATGTATTTAAACAGGGGAGGTTAAAATTAAAAAAAAAAAAAAAAAAAAAAAAAAAAAAAAAAAAATCACGATGCAATATTTCTGTTTTAGCCAGAAAAAAAACTCCATTTTGTAGACTGTATTGGGATTTTCTAAAACAAAATATAAATTGTCGTTTTAGAAAAACAAAAACATTAAAAGCAACATTGTTGCTTATAATAATTTGAAAACAAATACAATAAATTAGCAGGAAATTATACAAAATAAAACAAAAAGATAAAACTAAAAAAAAAACTCATTTAAAATGCAAATTAAAATAACGTTTCATTTTTATTATTATTTTTTTTATTATTATTTTTTTATTTTATTTTTTATTTTATTTTTTTATTTACTGCTTAAAGTTATTATTTTTTTTTTGTAAACTCATAACACCTACAACGATGAACAAAAACCCATACGATAATTTATAGGGTTTCATAATATTCGAAAATTTTTATTGTTTTAAAGGAAAAAAAAAAACCCAAACGTTTAGGCGTGGGTACATATTTATTAAGCACTTCTTCTAAATACAAGAGAAAAAAACATATCAAGTATGTATTAATGGCTAACGAATTATTAAACCTTTATATCGGGAACATAAAAATTTTAAACCATAATGAGGTTATGTTTTATATCCGTTAAAAAAGCCACAAGACAACCGTTGTTATAATTGGTTTCAAGTTATTTCTACCGGTTGGCTGGCGTTTAATTAAGGTACTTTTATGCCAACCGGTGGACATAGCTTGAAACAAATTATGTGACGTCATATGTCATTGTAATGTTGCAGACAGATAGAGAAATGCTCTTTTCAAGCAATTGTATAATTAATGTAGCATGTGGCATCATTGAAACAAGGTATATAAACAATGAGGTGATTCCCAAAAGCCTTATATTCTCTCGCAGCACCCGTCTTTTTCGTAGAACACAGTCTGTCATAACCGATTGACTAGTGTAGACAGCTAGGTTAAATCATTAAGTAGTCCTGCCCATCATTTTGGCATCACCACCATACTTTTTATATAAAGTCTGCATTTTATACAAACTTTCTTATTTTCTATCCATCCGCTTCTCTGACACGAGTAATATTTGGTATCATATCTTTCGCCAATGTTGGGAACTTAAGCTCACTAGATCTATGCAATGAAATAAAAAGATAAAGAAGATATTCAGCCCACTTCAGGATAGCCCAACGCAGGCTTCAGACCTCTGCTCGTCATACTGGCAATTTCATGTAATGGCTCTTTGATTTGACTTGCCATATGACGTGTAATGGTTTCAGTTTTACTCGAATAGTGCAGCTGCAACGGATGCAATTACAGAGGAAGTTCTAGAAGAAATTTCAGCGAGAATTACAACGGCAACAGCGGGAAGTAAAGCGGAAATTAAAGCGGGAATTAAAGCGATAATTACAGCGGTATTTACGATTCAAATAGCATCAATTACTGGAGTTTGTCCCAGCCTCTGTTGTTGTTGCCCCAGCTGGATTCGGCTTTCGATAGAGAAAACTTCTGATTGGAAGAAACTACCGAGTTTCTTTTGCATTACGAATGTTCCACTGTAAGACCTGTCTCTGACTTATTCACATACGATAGAATGATTCATATGTTAGGAGTAACATTGCAAATCATTTCATAAAGCTATAGAGGAGTTTGCTGATTCTGTCCAGAGACGTGTCATGTGTAGGTTTGTTTAAGTTTTTTTTTTGTTCTTAAAAACCCAGGAGTTTTTAAACTTTGTTTTCATTTTTAAGTTTAGCCAAGTTCTTCAATTGAAAACACAATAAATAATCCGGGTTCAAAGGTCAATTTTATTTTTTTTCAAATTTGGCTTGTATCTAGACAACACTAAGCCATATAATCTTATGGCTTATAATGTATCTTACTATTGTTGTTGTCTTTTATCTTTTGCTTTAATTTCTTTATAGAAACCATTCTTATGATTTTTATTCAATTTAATTCGATTGTTTTTTCTTCTTTTTTTTATACTTTAACTGAATAAATTTTAATACATAAAAAATAATTCGTTAAGAAAACTTGAATTTAAGAATAAATTAAATAAGATGTAAATCGAATACGATAAATTTTTTCATTTCATTTTCAATTTAACAACAATATGATAAGGTATTAATAAATATTGTAAAAACTAAAAAAAAAAAACAAAAACGAAAACTCCATCCATACTGTATTGCCAGATATTGAAACAAATTAAAGAAAACCTACGCATGGTTCGTTTTTTGTTTTTACAACCTTTTCCTTTGGTTAAAAAATAAAAATAGAAAACGGAAAACAACAACACCTTTACACTTCATAAATATTGTTTATAGACTGACTCTACTCTACTACTCCGTTTTTTTCTCTTTTTTTTTTTGTTTTTTTTCTGTACAGTGGTGTTTAGATATCATTTAATGGCTTGACTCGTTGTTCATATATCTTGAAATGTAGTGTTTTTTAAATTTATTTTCAGTTTTCATTTACATTTTCATTTTTTTTTTCTTTAATATCGTTCGTTCATGTACGATATTCATATAGAAATAGAGTTGAACAAATACATACACACAGTATTTATACGGGTTGTCATAATTTTTGTGTTGATAAGGCATGAGGAGTTTGGCTGAATGGCTTAATGTGCATAAAAGAAAAACGAAAACAAAAAAAAAAAAAAAAAACAAAACAACTCTTGCATTTGATAATCATAAATGAAGAGAATAAATAAGCAACAATTTTCTATTTATTTATAAAAATAATATTTTATAGGTCATTATTATTATCATAATAAACAGGGACTTTCAAGTGGGAGTTTCTTTTTCCGAAAGCTTTTAGGTTTATCAACAAAGTTTGTGTTTGGATTTTGTATCTTTTCCTTGCGACAAGTGGAATGAGCAAAAAAATTAAAATCCCCTACAAGTCTAAAGGATTTTCATTTATTTTTAAAAATTTTTTTCGTTCATTCGAGTAAAGCAAACAACTGCTGCTTTTTTTTGCTTGGATGGGATAACCAAGTTTTTCAAGCCAAACTGATTAATAGTGTACTGTAGTAAGTTCTAGAATGATAGGCTTGCCACATGTAGTTGTTTCTAAACAGCATTCTCTGTACAACAATGTGTGTAGGGTTAATGAACTGTACGTACTCAAACATACTATTGCCTGATCCTTTTATGATGTTTGTTCGTTGTGACAGCATCCTATAACATATATTTGGTTGGTATTAAAGATTCCTACATAAATGGTCTTTACAACCATTTAGTCAGGATTACTACCTAGTTTCTCATACCACCTATGTTGCGTGTGTTAATTTTATACATGAGGGGCGGGGTTTAGAGTTTAAAGTTTTCTTCTAATGAGAGATTTTAGAGAAACTTTTCATAGAAATTTAATTTACTCACAGAGTATGCCAGAAATATGCTGAAAGGCTGAAAGCCACCGAAAAAATATTTTTTCAGATTTTGTTTGTTTAAGATAGCTGACGTGGGGTTTGAACTAAGGACTCACGTCTAATAAGCCAAGAGCCATAACCTGGGATGTAATTAGGGAAAAATTAAGGATCTCCATTTGAAAAATGTATTTAGTTTGCATTTAAAAAGACATTCGACATTAAAAGTCCGTGTATTAAAAGCCTAATGCAATTGCTGCTTTCTGATATGAACTATGTATGTATTTCTAAATGAATGTGTACATTTTTATCGGCTGGAAAAATTTGAACAAATAACACATACAAAAAAAAACACACACCTTTATTCCAAAGAATTGAAAGAACGACAAACGCACTCTATGAAGAGCAAATTCAAAGCGATTTTAATAATTAAATATTGATGACTGACTCTATAGAGCTATAAAGCTTGAGAAGAGCAACTAAAAGAATACCATTTGAATGGTACCAAAACCAAATCAATTGCATATGCCATGCCATGCCAATTAAGTCATGGGCTATTTTTTATTTTTTTCTTTTCTACAAAAGCATCATTTGAAAAATGTTCGATAATGTCGATGATGCCATGCAATTTTTTTATTTTAATTGCAAAACAATTTTAATGATTTTTAATTAAAATTTATAAATCTTCCATTCCATCATCAGTGGCCAGCAATGCATTAGATCGCACACAGTGTGTTTGCAATTTAAAATAATTATTAAGAATTCAAAGCAAAAAAAAAAATTGAAAAAAAAATACGATTACGATAAAAACTGTTTCAAAATGATGTCATAAGGAAATGTGTGCGTTACAATATTGATTGGATATGATTTGAATTGAAAATGATGATTAAAGTTGATTTGGATATTCAGAAGAGAAAGCATTTGTTTAATATGCATAGCATACATACATAGGGGGTATACTTCATGTAAAAATACTAAAAATAAAATATAAATTAAATTCTAATTTAAAAATAATTACACTTTATGTAATATGAGGAATGTTAAAAAATTTGGGAATATTTTTTAATTTGTTGTTATGAGACCATACCATCAAAATAAAGAGTGAAAGCCTCCAAACAATTAAGGTGAAGACAAGTTTATTAAAAAAAATCGCTTAAACAGTATGCATCTTCCATTGTATTTCAATTACAGGTCCATCACGCTAGCTGGCTTTAGAATGACAAGCTCTGACAGAAAAATAAGGCATTAAAGCAATAGTCTTTGACATTAGTGTATAGAAAATATCTAAAATTTTATAGCTTCTCTTTAATAAGGACGAAAAACCCAATTTCTAGACAATAACTGCCAATAGATGATTCCATTTCAACAACTTCGGTGTCTTAAATGCGACCCTGGAAAGTCAAGTCTTGAAAATATTGTTAAAATAGCGAAAATTATAGAGTGTGTGCCATCATGCGTAAGATTATCCAAAAAAGAGAACCTCATGAACCGATATTCCATGTGCTACTTTATCTACAAAAAAAAATGATAGAGAAACGGTCATGCTTGAATAAATACTTG
>QOCX01000020.1:494978-527927 GCA_005959815.1 Sarcophaga bullata | reverse complement strand
AATAATAATAAAAATAATAATACAGTAGCCGTAAAAAAAAACAAAATAATAACTTTTTATATCTTTATTTTTTTATTTTTTTTTTGTTGTTAATTTTTGCAAATTATGTGTTTTTGTTTAAATAATAATAAAAAAAAAAAAAAAAAAAAAAAAAAAAAAAAAAAAAAAAAACTCCTGTCTATAGACTGTTTTTTTAATTTAAAAAACCAGTAGCAACAAATATTATTTTTTTTTTATATTTTTCTTCTTTTATTTTTCAGATATTTTTAATGAGTTTCTGTTGTCTTATTGTTTCTATAGAAAATTTTTGTTTATTGCCATTGCCTTTTTAAACAGATGAATTTTATATTTATATTGTTGACAAATAAAACACACATCTATACACACGTTTCGTGGAACTAAGTAGCTAAAAAATGCCCTTAAGACAACAATTTCTGTAAACACCAGCAGCCAGAAAAGTCAAGGCAACAAAATAAATAAAAAAAAAACAACAACAAAAAATTTATTCAATAGATCTGATCGATCGTTATCATATGTTTTCAAAAAAATTATGAAATTTCTATAAAAAAAAATATCATTCGTATAATCTGTATGCCCTGGAACTAAATAAAATCTCTAAAAATACCCCTACAATGCCAAATAAAGAAAAAAAAGGCAAACTGTCTGCCATTAAGCAAAAGAGAAAAAAATCTTTAAAATTTCATTAGAATTTGATTTCTTGGCAATTTACAAATAAACATACAGTTTTTCTTTCTTTTTTTTTCTTTCTTTCATTTCTTGTCTCGTTTCTTTCGTTGAATTCTGTTGCATGAAAAGAAAAATCTCTCTCTCATTGTAACAAGATTTAGCGAAAATAATTTCTATGTTTTTGTTTTTGTAACATAAGTTTAATGACATTTTTTTTGTTGCAATTCTTTTTGTTTTTTTCTCTTTTATTTGTTAATCGTCTAGAAATAAATTGTAAAATAGTTTTTTTGTTGTTGTTGTTGTTGTTTTATTTTTAACGGTCTAGAATGCAAAGAAAAACAAAAGGGAAATTGCTGAAATTCTTAAGAAAATAAACAGGGTGTAACAAGTAATTGCAGATGTTACAGTTATGCAGCGATTGTAAAACAAAAATCTCGTGTAAATTTCTAAAACGTATTGGATTTTAAAACGCAATTTCAAATAGTCGTTTAAATTGCTCTTAAATTCAATTGAAATTTCAACTTTCGAATGTTTGGTTGTAGAAATTATACTCTTTCAAAGCCAACGATAATTGAACATTAAAAAATTAGGCCGAATATAGAGTCCTTAGTCAAATCAGGCAACAGTGTAACACTCTCATCAGTAAGTTTTTATATAGAAGTGCGTTATTTCTTGCACTAAAGCAGATATCTTAGCTAAGCAAGGTCACATAATCATAGGCAAAAATATTGTCCCAGTATTTCTCTATCGTTAAACGGAATGTCAGTAAGTAACGAGTGGTAGGGTCAGGTAGGCTTCAAAGTAAGCCTTGTGAAAGTCATTTTTGGTATCAAACATGAGAATAATGCACGAGAAATTCAGATTGAGATCGTGGCATAACAGTATTATACAGTATAAGGACACACCCACCATAATAAAGCCTTTGTATCAGATCAATGCCCCATAAGGAAAGCTACAGTTGGAATAAACATTAAGCTATTGCGCTGCAGTAATGCCTTCCAAATCAAGAAAAAAATCTTTTATAGCAGAAACGCTGACAAAGTCCACGATTTCATACTAATAACGATCAGGCAAAGCTTTACTTAAAGTGTCATTTACTTAGTGAAGGATTAGACATCATTTAACCGTCGAAGAACGTATAAAAGTTGGTAAAAGTTACCATAAAAGTAGTGATTGAAACGTGCAAAATTTCTAAGCATTATCGGATAAATATGGTCGTCATAGTTGACGTTATCTTGCATTATTATAATGAACTTTGAAGAGACTAGAAACCTTATATGTATGATCTGGTTAGTGCACTTCTGTGAGGTGTGGTGGACGAATTTATCGATTTCTAGAATCTCTTTTCTACTCAATGCTTATGTCAACAAGCAAATTTATCGCATATGGGACCTGGAGAGCTCATAACTGGCTGTTTAAAAGTTATAACAAACCGAAAAAGAGATTGTTCTACTATTTCTGAACAGCTGAAGTTGAGTTAGTAATCTTTGGCCGACTGGTGCTCTGGTCGTTTCGGAACGTTAATCCAATTGCCATGGGAATGAGTTTGTTCGTTGCACTTTATGTTCTGGTGCTGTCAATGGCGGTGTTTTTTTTCCAAATCAAAGCGCTGTGGCTACAAGATAATCGACTTCTTTCATGTGAAATTGAAGCTTATGAGTGTGTGATTTCAAAACGAGGTACACAACACTAACGGTGTTGTCAATTGGTCATCAACACAATACAATTTGAAGTTGTTAAACTTTTTTTTGAAGTCATACGTCAAAGACAGTGTTGGGAAAGTAACGCTATCGCGGTCAATGCAATTCGAACACGTTAGTTTTTTNCGTCAAAGACAGTGTTGGGAAAGTAACGCTATCGCGGTCAATGCAATTCGAACACGTTAGTTTTTTTTTTGTGGGCCTACGTTAAGCAGTATCAAAGCGGGTAATGTCTTAATGTTCGAAAACTATCGCTATTACAGAGATACCACCGAAATCTAAGAACAAGAATCGACTGCTTTAACCAGTCTAGATGAAAACGTTTGTATCTGCTTTACAATGGCAATATTAAAGCATTATAATGAAGAAACAGCATTATAATTGAAATAATAACTTAACTTTACTATTACAACAACATTTGCTTGTCGATAATCGATATTAAAACGTGTATGCTTTACACTTCATAACTCGTCAATACAATACAAATTTTATTGTCAAATTAAACGGTAATGTTATCCAGTATTTTAACTCTATGAGTGATAAAAATTTAAAAATTTTAAGGATATTTCTGATGGAAATACCCTGTTGTAGCTTCTAAAATGTATGCATCAACTCCCAAACAGTTGAAAGTCATATGAAATCCGTTAAAGATCAAGTGAGTGTATGTATGGTATGTACCTGTGCCTGTGCTAGAAACAATATTGACAATTTGGGAAATTTATTTCAAATACAATGTTTTACACTCCCCTTTACAATTTTAATTGCTTTCGGCGTTGTTATGACTCTTTTAACAATTTATTTGTAAGTTTTTAAGCTAAAACAACTTTTTTTTTTAATATTTCATGACATTTCCTAAGAATTGACTAGTTTCGTATACGGCAGACAAATTTAAATGTTTTTTTTTTAAATGTGAGGAGTAGTGAGAAGAGAAACGAAAACGTCACTTTTACGAAAAATCCATAAATTTTTATAAGAAACAAACAAATGTATTGACCACCTGCCGTGTGTCATAAATCACATGATCATGCAAAATGTCATATATCATCGTCAAACGACAACTAAAACAGACAAAACAGGCAAAACAAATAAACCAACAAACAGACGAATGAATGAATGAACAAGAAATTTAACATTTAAACAATAATAACAACAAATGGAAATAGAATAGAAGAGAGAGAGGGAGAGAGAGAGACAAAAAAAAAAGAACAGAAAAAAAATTTTTTAAATAAGTTTGTAAAATCAACATTAACAATGAACGACACATGATTTGCATGAAAAAGAATTTGTTTAAGAAACATCATCAAACACCATCAGATCAAGACAGACACAAGACAGTTAGTTCGACTGTTAGTCAGTCAGAGTGTGTTTTTTTTTTGTACAGGAACCGAGAGACACCCACTTACACAAAACATTTTCGAAGGTTGATACGTTGGTACGTACGCACGCAGCCAACAACAGACTGACAAATTGATTAATTTCATATGCTGCTGCTCTTTCAGTTCAACATTTTTATTTATTTAAAGGAAGGAAATTCCTCATTCACAATTATTATCACCAATCGTACCACCAACCATTATTATTAAATAAATTAATAAAATATCATCATCATCATCATCATCATCATAATCATCATCATCATCATCATTCTTTAATTCAATAATTCAAGCATTAGTACTTAGTGTTGGTGGTGATGAATGATATTTCGTGGAAACACCTTTGCATAAAGAATCGCGCAATTTGCCTCTCTTTCTTAAGCTTGCAACATGCAGCAGCATTATTTTTCAGTTGAAATAACATGCAAACAAACACACAAACGAAACGAAA
The DNA here is from genome assembly GCA_005959815.1 of Sarcophaga bullata. Taxonomy (NCBI): domain Eukaryota; kingdom Metazoa; phylum Arthropoda; class Insecta; order Diptera; family Sarcophagidae; genus Sarcophaga; species Sarcophaga bullata. The sequence goes on along the minus strand of QOCX01000020.1, from coordinate 523,716 downwards.
CGAAACAAACAGTCTGTCAGATAAACAAAATGTATGTATGTGGGACACATTTAATTCAGTATTGTTGTTGTTGTTGTTTTTGTTGTGATGTGCTACAAAATTTATTTGCCTTTAAAGTGTGCTGAGTGCAACATGTACAAAATGCATGTGTCTTTCGATTTGTCTGTCCGTCCATCTGTCTATTGAATGCGTCCGTCTACAAGCCGTTGTGCCTTATGTCTTTATGCTCGTATGACTCTAACGGATGTCATCTTTCATTTGTCAATATTTGTCGCTAAAAGACAACGAAAAACGAATTTGTACAAATGCTTAGAAGACAAAAAAAAAAAAAAAAATAACAAAAAAAAAAAACTGCCACAACAATAACAAAAACAAAATGAAATTTAAAGTGTTTTTTATGCTGTTTAACATTCATCATTATTGGCAATATTTGTACCCTATAGTACATCGTTTGGGTATGCCACTGATTTCAAAGAATTAAATTTCGTTTGTATCCGTTTGCCTCTGATGAGGAGGCAAATTGAGAAGAAAACTCAATTACATACAGACATAATTGAACTATTACAACCCTTTAGCCAGGTTTACAACTTAGATTCTCTCACCACTTTTCATCGACAATCATCAAGAACGATGAAGTTCACTTCCAAAGACTGCTGTTTATGACGAATCCTAAATAACCATGCTTCTCTCTCAATTGTAAAAATTGTGAGTAAAGAAAATGCTGTTCCAGCAACAATGCATACATCACGACACTGTTGGCTGTATTTTCTGATTGCCAAATTCCTTGATTTGGTCAATTGTATTAGGCACAACAAGATATCCCAAGAAAATTACTCGAGTATATGAAAACTAGCCTCGGACTCTTGAAGTTTTCAAAGAGCATACATATTATCAAATCTTCAGTCGAGATTACGCTGTAACACTCCTCTCTCATCACTTATTTGGGTGTGTTCTATACATGAGGTCGATTCCGAACGATCGATTTTTGAGATACTCAAAGTTATATGCCAAAATTTTGCTGAGAGGAAGTCGTCGAAAAAGTAATTTTTTTTTATTTCGTTTTGTTGTAGATGGGGTTCGAACCATGGCCTTACGTCTAATAAGCCCGCATACTGCCTACTAGACTACGGCGACTACGGCGAAGGAGTATAATTACACAAAAATATCTTTTATTGTCCTTAAAAGCGATTTTTGTTTTGTTTCCAATTCATTCTATTGCAGCAGTTCCTAACTTTGGAAAAATTATACGCCGGACTATCAGCTTAGCCATCAGTTATCAGTGGCAGGCCATCTTCGTTTGCCGTAATATTTGGCAGTATCTCATAATGTTCATCTATTTTGTGATTCTAGTTTTCTGCAACAAACTCCTCAATTAAAATGACTACTTCTTCTCTTTTTTACCACATAATTAGTAAGCAGCACCAGATTCGGTTTATAAATGATGAAACTCCTAACACCTCATCAAACCAATTTGAACTTTCATCCTATAGGGGTCACCCTACCTACCTACAATATGTGTGTATATGAATCATCTTTCTTTAATTTAAAAAATCTTTAAGCAAATAAAATATTTTATTGGGGCCGAGCGCCCAATCCTTAAACATCACTGCACCTTCTTCTACATCATCATCATCATCATGAGCCGTACAAGATGACTCTTTTCAAAGTAACACACTTAAAATGTCTCTCTTTATGCTGATGTTGTTGTTGCAATATGTACGATTACGTACATACTGTAATCCATGGCAAAAAAAAATTTATGCAACATCAGCAGTGTGCAACGCTTTGTATATGCCAAGTAGTTGAATTGAATTTCATTGAATTGAACTGCCACAAAACGTGGGTGGTAAAATCATGTTGATTTCGATTTTTCTTCTTCTTCTACTTCTTTTTCTGCTTTATACAATTTCTTCTTTGACTATTTGTTTATTCTTCTTCTTATATTTTTTTCTTTTTTTTTTTTGTGATTGGCTTATGAATAAATTATATAGTTTTTCTTGTTGTTGTTGTTGTTGTTGTTGTCTTTATATATATAAATTATAATTGTTATTATTGAATTAAATTTCTATAAAATTGTCAATTGCATTTTAATGCGCTTTCGATTGCTTGACTCTATGGCTGTATGACTGTAAGTGAGCAGCAACAACAACAACAACAATCACACACAAAAAACACACGTATGTATACATTGTCTACATACATAAATTACATATTAAAAATGCCAATTTTTTTCAATACTTTATGTATGTTGTAGTCAAAGATGGTGTTGCTGCTGTTGCAATTGGCTGTTGGTGGGCTGCTATGTCAGGCAAAGGCTACCAGGTCTGATGTGACAAACATTTGTGGGTTTCAATTGAAAGCACATTACAATAAATAATTCAACAACAAAAACAAAAAACCAAATGACTATATTAGGGAGGTAAAAGTTATTTACAAAATCGAATGACAGACAGACAGACAGACGTTTAAGTTAAATTGATTGGACACAATTGGGAAATTCAACAATGGAAATCGTTAGCCCATTTCAGTATTACAATGGGGGACTAGATTATATGTGTACCTCAATATTTGCTGCCGATATTGTTTTGCAGCATTTATCCCATGACCCATGGAGGTACAAGTCATATTCTTCAGCAAGAAAAATGGGAAAATCAAAACAACTTCATTTAAATTAACCAGATAACGTTAAATCCGGCCTAAGGGCCCTCAATCCAAGTCGTTTATTAAAGATCATTGGCTTTTGCAATTGATTTTTTGTTAGGTTAGGTTCGGTTGAAATGGTAGCTTCGTTTATCTTGCTCAAGTGTACTTTAAGTACACATATCGGCAAGTTGTAACACCAAGGCTAAGCGCAGACCCTTATTTTTCATTGAATATATTCGCTTTTCAACGATTCTAAACCTTCATGGTGATATGATCTGCAAGATGATCATGCTCCAGTAGTTGCAGAGTGAAGTGCATCTTTAACATTGAAATTTTTGAAAAGAAATCAAGCTTATCATTAACAAGTTAGATGTTCATTCCCAGACGGCACAGAGTACACCTTACAACTTCTGCCATATGTTAGTAAAAACAGCAGCATCGAGACAGAAAATACCAAGACTGAGTCTAAAGAAATCTCAGACTACGTCGGAGTATGAACCAGACATCAATCCTGGCCTTTGCACAGAATTTTGATGAAAGAACCTAGTCAGAGTGAGGACGTTACAGCAACGGCTAAGCCGCCTAGAAGCATGTAACTACGCTTAAGCCATCTGAATTTAGAAAGAAAAACTTTCATTCAAAATTATCAAGTCATGACGAAGTTCATCTGCATGTTCTGAATGACTTCACAGGGTCTTAAAGACTACTGCAGAGTGCACCCCCCCCCCCCTCCAGAACTATGCTCCTATCTCAGCTGTAGGAATGGCGGTTAAAGAAAATGCAGTTCCAGCAAGGAGCTGCAACGATTCATATATTACCACCTGATGGTTGTATTTTCGGGTAAACTAATTTCTCCATTTGGTTAATTGTACGAGGACGACAAGATCACCTAATAAAATTACTTGGATTTAAGAAAACTAGCCTCTGACTCCGCAAGTTTTCAGAGAAAGTGCATACACACAACATAATTAATTACAACAGTTTTAGCCAGGATTACAACCTAGCTTCTAACAACGGTTATGTTGCATGTGTTAATTTTGTACATGAGTGGCGGGAACTACAGTTTAAAGTCGACTCTGAACAGCATAAACTTTTCATGTCAGAAATCTGCTGAGAAGAAGTCGGTGGAAAAATATTGTCTTCATATTTTAATGTGTGTGGGAGATGGGGTTTAAACCGTGGTCTCATATCTAATAAGCCAAAACGCTACCTACTAGACTATGGTGCAAATTGGCCTAAGACTCTTGAAGTGTCTTCAGAGGGAATACCCGTTAAAAACCTTCAATTGGATATTCTGACTAGAGTGTTGGAAATGATCTTTAATTCTGGATGGAGGTGGCCCCGTTGCCCCGTTATTTACGAAACATTCGATCGATAATTATAAACTGTAAAATATAAAAAAATAATACTTTGAATTAAAAAACAAATTAAATACAGAGGAGTTTGAAAGATGTTTTAAGAGTATGACGAGTTAATAAAGCTTTAAAACCTATTGCAACATTGTCCATATATTCTCAATCTAATGACTAAGTAATAAAGAACGTAATAGCAGATGAAATCACCTGAAAGCCTAACTACTTAACAGCTATTAAATTGGAAACTTTACAACGTTAATATTTTCTTATAAAAACTGCAGCAAATATTGATTTTTAATTTCATGAACTGACTGAACATATTTCTACAGCGAGGCAGGCAGCAGAACATCCGTTTTTTATGGATTTTTATGATCAATTGAGAAATGATGGTGGCGTAAGAATAACAACAAAAAAACAGCAACAAATTATTCCGAAAATAATAAAAAAAAAATATGACACGTAAATGAAACACGAATATGAGAGAGAGAGAGTGTAAAAACGACAAAAAAACAAAAAAAAAGCAACAACAACTTTGTAACAACAATTAATTTGCAAACAAATGATGTTAATAAAGTAAACTGACTTGACTACAGGCTATGGCTAGGGGTTTGGTTGGTGGCTGCTGACGTTAACTATTTATGGTTCACTACGTTTGAGGTGGAAGTATATAATAACTCAAGTGTGGTTGTGAACCATAAAAAAATAAAAATAAAACAAATACAAAGAAAAAGTACATAAAAATGGTAATAATTGCTGGTAACTAGTTTGTGGTCTTTAATTGCTCTCTCCACCTCCCTTAGTATTATTATAAAACACTTACTTTAATGGCGTAGTTGAAATTGTCAGACAGTTTGGCGTTGGATTTTTATTTTTTTTTTATTTTTTTTTAAGATAAAAATGAAAATGAATTTGCTACGACTGTAATGCAAACTAATACAGTATGTATGTATGTATGGATGTAACCAAATGAGGAAGTTTGTTATTTAGTGGGAATAAAATGGAACAATAGATGGGGATTTCTAATTATTAAAGAGGAGATAAGAAAATTACAATTTTTTTCATTTTGTGATAAAGTTTTAACAAAAGCATATGAATGAGGGATTTGAAACTTTCTCAGAGATGTAAAGTACATTAAATACCATACATTAAGCTTAATATACCACAAACAAACGAAAAAAAACTTGCCTCATACTTTGAGGGCAAGTTATGATTGCCTTCCTAGAGATAACAATAGCTAGGATACATTATTACTTCAGGAAAGTAATTCTGGATTTCTAACAAGTGTGGGTATTGAAGGAGTTTTCGAATAGCAAATCAGTATAGCAGCCTTGCGTCTGTTTGGTATCAGAATATGGGAGGATGTAATGGTCTCAGTAAGTAGCACAACATACTTGGTTGCCGAATTTCAAAACTATTATGTCTAGCAGTAGTTGCCGTAGTCTAGTAGGTAATTTGCAGGCTTATTAGATGTGAGACTACGCTTCAAACCCCAGGTCAAATATCTCCAACAAAACGAGAAATAAAAAAGATTTTTTCGGTAGTAGATTTCTAGCAAAAAATCTGAAAGTAAAATAAAATTGCCATGAACATGTTTTTCAAAAATCTGTCTTTCGGAGTCGACTTTAAACTGTATGGCCCGCCTCTCACGTATAAAATAAATACTCACAACATAAGTGACGTGAGTAGATAAGCTGTAATCCTGACTGAAGGATTATGATGATTAATTATATAGTTATGGATGTGTGTGTGTCTAGCGGTGGAGAGCAAGAAAGCCAGGGAACTAACAGGAATTCTAACGAGACACTGCGCTATTGGCAGTTCTGCTGACAAGCCCGATCTGCAACACCAGGATTACTGCCGAATCTGTCAGGATGTAGTATAAACGGAATCAGTACAACACCTCTTATGTGACTGCTTCGCTCTTCAAACGGAAATTTTGAAAATTTGGGCATGGTGGCAAACATGCCACTAAGGCAATTGGCTGGTTTTAATCAGAGCTCGGGATGAGGGACTTACCCCACACTGGATAATACAATCGAACAAATGGGCCACCAAATGAATTTGCCTGTAAATGACAAGCTAACTATTTATCGAACCAAACCTTGGGCTTAAATATTTAGACATGGGATACTGGAAGCGAGTTGGCAGTGCCAGTAGCATAAGTATTTGACTGAAATGAGTGTTTACATCTTATGTAACATTACGTAGAGTATGGTGATTGAGGTCATGTAGAGAACAGTGCTACCAATACAAATTTCTATAATTTACAGACTTTGTTATGATTAAATATGTATCATGGTTTATTATAAATTAATGGCCAGAAATTTATTTTTAAAATTCTGGCATATAATTTTGCAAAAAAAAAAAAAACAACACAGTATTGCAATTCCCTTTAAATTCATAAGAAATTAATAAACTTTTGAAAATAAAATTAAAAAAAAAATTTTTTTAATAAACAAACAACCAGTTCATAGGAATTATAAAAAGATTAAGAATTGAAATCTGTGGGTATACAATACTTAGCAAAACATTCAATGAAAAATTGGCCAAAGAGTCTGAAGACAAAACTTGGCACACCAATAAGCGATAATATTTTATTTTATGTTGTTTAAAAATATATTTTTTTAAAAATTGTTTAAAATAATACACATACACACACACACACACAAACACACATGTAACATATAGAAAATGTAAAAATAATGTCTGTCTGGCCTTAAATGGTTTCGAAAATTTATACTCGCAGACAAACACAACTGATTCATTCATCATCAACGCTGTTAAACGTATAAGGAGATCTATTTGGAATCCCAGCTCACTGCCGGCAAAAAGATGGAGAGAAAACGAATCTTCTAGGTCAAAAAAAAAAAAAAAAAAAAAAAATACAAAAAAGAATTACAAATAAAAATAAAAATAGAAATAAAAATTAAAAAAAAAAATTTAGTTGTAGTCAGACTGTCTGTGGGTTTTAACAAACAAAAATAGCAAATAAAATAATTAAAATAAATAACAAAAAAAAGCAATATGAACAATAACAACAATAACAATAACAATAATAAGTAATAATTAATGTGAAAAGAAAGAAAAATTATTCATTCTTTGTTACCTTCATTTATACAACACGTACGTACATACGTACGTAACGTACTTCTTCGTTTATTCTACAACACGTAAGTACATACGTACGTAACGTACTTCTACGTTTATTCTACTATATGGGAATAGACAAATACCCTCTCTTCGCTCGCCCACACTGCCTTTCCTTTTCGAATGTCTAATTAAAAAAAAACAAAAGAGAAAATTATGAAAAAAAAAAATATTTTTAGAACAATTGCAACTAATTGCCAGTTGACGTGAGTGAGAACAGGTGATATGTCGGGACCTGTAGAATGGGCCAATAATCATGTGAAAGTGACACACGAATACGGAAAGAAGATTGATGATTGTCTTATTATCATTATTAAGACATTGTCTATTAGAAATGCAACAGAAAAAAAAAAAAAAACATTGTGGGAAGCGCAAATAATTTACGTATGTAGCTAGTCTTGTCTATTGTAATACCTCAAGAAATTATGCTTATGTACCACTCATTATCTGCATTATATGTGTAGGACATTCAAAAGATGTCTCATTTCACAAGATTCCTACAGTGGTGTGCCTCAATATTTGTAATTTGATGAACTCTATTTTCCCCTCTTCCACTCTTTTCCTATCTCTTTAACATACTTTCGAGTTCTGAGCTATTGCACTGCCAATGTAGAGTTAGTAGCCATAACCGGGTGAATGATCACAATTGCTAGGATCGCAAGCTTCCTGAAGCATTATTTTTTAGTGAAAAGCTTGTCATTTATGTATCTGGATCGTTTAATAACCCAAGGACAAGTAAAAATATGGTTGAAATGTGATTACTTGTCGTGAATTTTTTGGTGACTTGTTGTGAAAGGGATTGATTATAAAGAAATGGAAGAAATGGAAGTCGCCATAGTCTAGTAGGTAGGTGTCTCGGCTTATTAGACGTGAGACCGTAATTCAAACTACGGTTCAAACATCTCAAACAAAAGCTAAATTTTCTGGCAAAAGCTCTGAAGATAAATAAAATTGTCATTAAACTGTACGTCCTGACAGTTGTGGATAAAATAACCACACAAAACATGAGTGATATGAGAAGCTAGGTCGTAATCTTGACTGAAGGGTTGTCATGACCAATTATGCATAAAGAAATGAATGTCGCCATAGTCTAGTAGGTAGGTGTATCGGCTTATTAGACGTGCGACCTTGCTTCAAACTCCAGCTCAAACTGGCAAAATCTACTAAATCTGTTATTCGGAATTGACTTGAAACTGTAGCACTCGCCACTTATGTATAAAATTAATACACACAACATGATTGGTGTGAGAACTTAGGTTATAATACCGAACTATAGAAATTTGTCCAAATCAAGTTCCAACTTAACCCATCGTACGGCTTAGTAAAGCGCATTTTGAATTTTGATTTGCATCCAGATAGCAATAAAGGGGGTGCGATCCTTCACAACACCTTAAATATGCAAATTGAGTGCTAGAGTAACAGGATTTAAATGCTAAAAGGTTAGCAGAACAGTTACTATTAATCTAGAGCGCTATAACCCTTTGGTGAATCTATTTTTTTGTCTGCAATTTCAACAAGAGAGTGACACAATGCACACTGCACGACTGATTTGTCGCTATTGCAGAAGAAGTTGCTAGGAAACGAAATGTAACGTTTTAACAACAAATATCATGCAATTTCACACTGTTTATGTCAAAGATCGTGACCATGACGATAACCTTCTAACGTTAGCTCACTTGAAAACTAAAATTCTTGAAGTTGGTCTTGTGCGATAGAGATCGATTGTGATCGAAAATTACCCCAAAAGGATGAACTGCTGCAAGCAATCTAGAAGCGATTATTCAAATGACACGTACATACTCAGAACATAATGGGTTAAAAGCTAGAATTAGCCGTACATACGTTTGTTTATAACAACAACAAAAATTCTAAGCTGCCATTAACACACTGAATTACGCACCATATTCTATCAATCGGAAGCTACAATGTTACAACTAAAGATAGCAATTTAAACTTGTAAATCGTTTCTCCTCACATATTAATCTGAATGTCGTAAAAGTAGTATTGAAGTAGTAATTAAAAGTAAAGAGAAACATTAAACAGGCATCGTTATATTGATTGTAAAAATAGCTAAAGATGCAGTTAAAAAAAAATGTTTTATTAAAGCGGAAATATTGCACTTTGCAAGAAAGATAAGAAGAGACAGAAAAAAGAAAATTGTGTAAAAAGTTGGCAACAATGTTAGCCAATAAGAAGAATCTGTTGCCAAGTATTTCTGTTTCATCATTACAATTTTAGAACAGCTTCTTTACTTTAAAGAAAGTATTTTCAAAATGAAATAAAATATTGCCATTAAACTCATAAAAGCACTGACGTTCAAACTAGTTTTTTGGAACGTCTCAGAATGTTTTTTCTATTCTTTTTTCTTGGTTGCGCAATGACATTTTTCCTTATCCATAACATGTGTTTTTCCTTTTATTGAGAAAAAGATGGAAAATGGCAGCAAAAAAAAAAAAAACTCAAAAATAAATAAAAACGTAGCAACAGCAACAATTAATCTTTACAGGATGTGCACTACATTTAGCAACAGCAGTAAAAAGAAAAAACAAAGTACGGGCAAATAAAATGGCAAACATGTGTGACATTTGTTGTATGCAATGCCGATGCCGAATATTTGTATGCAAAAATATAAGAAGTATTTTAAGACCAATAGGCTACAGTCGTGGCCATACAGCAAGGCATGTTTCAATTGCTGTGTACAATTAGTAGTTGTTGCTGGAAGTTTTTGCTGTTAAGAGTCTTGAAGTATGGCTGTTTATAAAGGTATTATAAGTCGTTTACAATAGCCGAAAACAAAATTATAAAAATTATTTGTCACGAACAAGCATTGAACTCATAAAAAGCCCAACATCGAACAGATCAAACGTGTTTTAGTCTTGCTGCTCATTGTAAAATTCAAAGGAAAAAAAAAAATTTTTTTAATAAAAGCTGTCGGCAAACCAGCCGCCTGTGCTGCATATGCAGCAGCACATGACATGGCTGCTGAAAAAATAAAATTTATTTATTATTGTTTTTAACAATTTGTTGTTGTTGTTATCGTTGTCGTTTTTTTTTGTTTGAACCAATATTTACGCCTCTTATTATTATTAGAAAAAGCTTGCAATCGAATATAAAATATTATAACGACGTTGAAGGGACCCCTACACTTGGATTTAAATGGTGCAACTTGTATCCTTGATTAAAACTTCCATTAAGTCTTTTCAAATTTAAAAATTGTTGGTAAATATTATAGAGTTGAGGACCTCCGTAACGACTTGACTTGGTTGGAGATAAGGTCTGTATTGAGTATGGCCCGTGTGGCAAGAATGAGGTTCAGGGCATGAGAACTTTGTAGGAAGTCTCGCATGTTAAAGAATGTGTGGCAAGAATGAGATTCAGGGCATGAGAACTTTGTAGGAAGTCTCGCATGTTAAAGAATGTGTGGCAAGAATGAGATTCAGGGCATGCGCAGTTTGTAGAAAGTCCAGCGCCTTAAAGAATTTCGTGTCTCTCTCGATAGGATCAGCAATTAATATTTCTTTCTGATCGACCACCCAGCGAAAACTGATTTTTAAAGAATTTTTACTACGTTCGAAATAAGATCAGCAGTGACGTTAGGTGCAGATGAAGTTTTTTTTTTGCTATGGAGATTCACATACATACTTACATACATAATTGGGCATTCCAACGCTTTCAGTCAAAAGTACGACCTAGTTCCTCACATCATTTATGTTGTGTTTGTTAATTTTGTACATGAGTGACTGCAGTTTAAGGTCGATTTCGAACGACACATTTTTTTTATGAGAAAATTTTTCATGGCAATTTTATTTAGTTTTCAGAGTTTTTGCAGGAAATCTGCCGAAGAAATATTTTTTCCATTCCCATTTCGTTTTGTTGGAGATGTCTGACCAGGGGCTTGAACTACGGCCTCACGTTTAATAAGTCAACACACTACCTATTAGACTATGGCGGCGTCATACAATACCCGTTTACTTTAACTGGTTTGATATCTTTAGTTCTCCACGGTTAGTTGAATACCGCTGCTTAGCAGAATTGGAAGGAGTCGCCGAGGAACAATTTTTGTTTTTGCCATATTTCGTTTTGTTGGTGATGTCTCTTGACCTGGGCTTTGTATCTCCTACACTGCGGCGACTTAATGGATTCATTGAAGTACACAGTCAGTTTAAATTAAACTTGAAGAAAATTTGTGTTGATCTTATAGCGGCTAAAAGCTCGGATATCTGCTGAATTTCTAACTCTCAAAAACTTAACTTTACTAAGATATTTGGTAGAATAAAGTAGATGAGAGAATATGTATCTGAACTGAATCTAGTTCCCATCCAAATAGATAGCCAGCAATTGAACTTACAATCAACCCCATAGGCAATTATGTCTTTGACTCCCGAAAGTGTAGGGTAAACCTTATTGTCATTTTTTTTTTCAATTTAATTTTTTAATAAAAAAAAGGTGACACTTTTTTTTTTTTTTTGCTAAATATTGTTGTATCTTCGTTGTATAGTTTTCTTAAATGATTACTGGATATTTTTATTCTCGTTACTTTTAAAATTATTCAGTTTTGTCTTAAGCCAGTCATATAAATTAGATCAAATCTATGGCACGTTTTATTCAAGCCAAAAAAAAAGTACGTAGTTTTTTGTAGTTGTTATTTTATTTAAAAAGAAAAAAGCGAAAAAAAAATTAACCACAGCAACATTTTAACTAAGAGTGCTTGCTTTATTGTCATCAAATGTGGGCTAAAGTTGGTCACCTTTTCCTTTTTTGAATTTAACTGCTTACACTATGTGGTGGTTGTCATTTAAATTCAGTTTTTAACAGAAATACACAAAACAACAGTCAGTCAGTCAGTCACAACAGCGTCTAATATCGCCAATCATTTTATAAAAATCTTTCGTTTAAATGTGCAAAAACGTTTTTCATTTTAAATTTTTATTTATCAAATGGATTTCATCTCTCTAGTCGTTATTAAAATTTTTAAAGAAAAAGAAATGCTTACTTGGCCCGAATTATTATTGTGCATATATTGTGGGATGGCAGCGAAAAATAAAAAAAAAATAAAAAAATTATTAGAGATGGAACTTTATTCGATAACGGTTAAGGTCAAAGCTAACGATAGATTTCAAGGAGCATTTATTCGCGTTTTTGGCAATCAAAGATATGAAGAAGAAGAAGAAAGCCAAATTGCTAGCTTCTTAAATGGGTCCTAAACGAATAACAAAGCAAAAGCTTCTTAAGCAAGCCATTTTACAATTCTTTAAAAATAGTTTAATAAACACGATAACATCCGTCTGCTTGTGTCATTGTCGTTTCTGATTGATTTTTTCTACTCCAGAACGAAGTTCAGCTAGTTCCTTGGTTATCAAGAATCTAATCCAAATAGTAAACAAGTCCACAATTGGTTCATTTGTATTAAAAAAAAACTGTTACAGTTTAAACACCTGGACACTAAATTATCTCGAGATTGGTGTTATTCTGATTAATTCAATTTTGTGTTGTCCTTGGCTAAGGCCCTATTTGCTGATTTTTGCACTGTAATGTTTATATCTCCAGCAAGATAACTTTTCACTCTATTTATACTTCGTATTTTTCCTGTAGTCTGGCAACATCTAGAACTTCCTTGTTGATTTGTTATTGTCAGTTTTTTCTGACTTTCATGGTCTTTCTTTGTAGTTTTTAGAGAAAGGCAAATGGTATTTTGGTGCATTAATACGACTCACATGGCAACCAAACCACGGACTTCTATGTGTAACTAGCTTTCTTCAAATGGTTGTCCCCTGTTCTAGTGATTAATCGAGCAAAGAGAGCTGTATTTTTAACATACAAATTCGTTGAATATCTTGAAATAATACGAACCCTTAGTATCTACTGTTAGTGCATTTCCTATTCCCAATATAAAGATAAATTTGTCGGATGTACTCTACTCTCTTAAAATTTGATTTTCAATTTCAGTCCCATTTTACTGTAAATTTCTCTAAGTGTAGCAAAGAAATTGTCAAGATTAGAGTAAAGAAAACTTTATTTTATAAAAAAAAATGTATTTTTTATCACCCAAAGAAAATAATAATAAAGCCCGCATAAATTGTTTTAATAACATTAAACAAATTTAAATAAAAACACACAAAAACTTTTTGGGTTCTTTTTATTTGGGTCTTGAAAACATTTTGCAGACACTGTCAGTCAAATTAAAGTAAAAAAACAAAAACAGAAGAAGAAGAAAAAACCCAACACACAGCAGGAAAGCACAAGTCTGGCGCGACAAAACAACACTTTTTTTTTTTGTATGACAGACAGATTTTTGTATGTCTGATTTAAGGACACATTGTACATACATGTCTCTAAAAAAATTCCAACAGATGAACAGATGAAGAAAAGAAGAATGGAGATCTTAAACATCATACAACAAGGTTGTTTAAATAAGTATGAGGGTAGTCAACAAAATTAAAAGACTCTTAAGTGCTAAAGGTTGCTTTGCTAAGGCAAAGCCAACGTAAATAAACGAAATGCTGGTGACAATGTCTTCGCATACAATGTTAGTCGCTTATGGCTTATTTATGATATTTTTACAAAGCGTCTAAGAACAAAAAAAAAAAGTTCTGTTTTGAGGCCAAAAGGAACAAATTTACGAGACAAGAACAAAATTTGGAAAGAGGAAAAAAAATTAAGAATTTTGCAGCTGCTAATGTAAATCAGAAACTCAAAATAAAAAAAAAAATGAAAATTTCTTTTTTAATTAAACGGTTTTATAAACCATAATTATAAAGAAAAAAATTTAAAATTTAAAAAAAAAATTGGTTTTAATTTTTACAAAATATAGGAGGCCATAATGAATGTGTTTGTTACGTTAGGGAAAATGTAAAACGTGAATAAATTATTTGGCGTCATTGTGATTATCGTTGGCTGATATTACAATAAATAATTATGTATGTATGTATGTATGTATGTATGTATGTATGTATGAATGTATGTACATTACATTATTTATTTATTTATTTATTGTTTATCGATTCAGTACTTACGTTACGTTACTATACGATTTACTGCACGTAGTACAAGTATTTACTGAGACTGTGTTCTTTTTTTTCATTATTTCTTTGCTTTTCCCTCCCTTATACTATATGTGTACATGTGTATGTATGTACACACAGCTTAAGTATCTCTAAATAGAAAACTCAAAAACCCAATCAAAAACAATTAACATTTTGTGATCATAGATCTGTTTTTTCTTTTTTTTTTCCACGAAGCCTAACACAGCAACAACAACAACAACAACAACAGTACATACAACAAACAGCAAAAATAATAGAAATTTAAAACCACCATATAGTCAGTCAGTTTGTCAGTTCAATAGTCAAAGCCAGCAACAGCATCATCATCATCGCCATAGCCATCGCCATCGCCATAACAATCGTGAACAGCAGTAGCAGCAGCAGCCGCAGCAGTAATAACAACAGCTCTCTGATATATTGCTGTCAAACGCGAGTTGTCTGTCTGTCGACGAAACTAAGTCCCTACGATATATTATTTTTATTATTTTTTTGTATTTTTTATACCAAAGCATATTTGTGTTTACATACACACATACTCGTATATATAGTATATGAAATGATTTAACAAACAATAGTGAGTGGAAATAATAGAGGTATTCACTTAGTGCAGGAATGTATGGTTACAGAAATGTCACACGCTTAGCATAACTATCTACAGTGCTTCAAGACGTATGCTATGATCTCATCACCGTTTATGGCAGCACCAACTTCCACCGTTCTGTTGGCGTCTATGGCAGTCATTTAAGACTGCAGCCCCACTTAATTTGTATTCGCAATTCACACCAATAGATCCTGTCATGGTCTAGTAGAGACAAACTTTTGAGGGGTGTCTAGTACCTACTTTTGTGCTCAATTACACTCGTGACTATATATAGCATCTTCTAGACAGAATTATCGCCAATACAAAGACTGTGGTAATAGTTATTAAGTATACTAGCATACTTTCTGATAGTTAAGCGACTATCACAGCACTTAGGTTCTAATATAACAATCTCTAAGACGATCTATGGCTGCCACGAATCTCTCAATGAAATGGAAGAACGTACACGGACATAGTGGCATTCCAGTAAAATGTAGAGCAAAAGAACAGGCAAGACGTGGCACAACCATAGAATTCTTTGCTGAGTTTTCTGCTTTGCCTTTGTGGCAGCCACGAATCTTTCAATGAAATGGAAAAGCGTACATGGACATAGTGGCATTCCAGCAAAGTGTAGAGCAAAAGAACTGGCAAGACGTGGCGCAAGCATAGAATTCTTTGGAAAGTTTTCTGCTTTATCCATTAAACAGCAAAAACAATCCACACTAAGCTCCAAAGCAGCGCGGTCAGCATATTGTTAATGCCATTACTGAGTATTGCATTTTACACACACACTAATGAGAGACGCATTGCTCTTGAACGTATGGTAAATTACTTCTGCCGGTGCTATAAAGAGGAGGAGGAATACAAAATTGTACTCGAGTACCTGTTTAGTGCTACGTCAGGAAAGAGGAAAGCATATTGATCTGTCGAGTAGGCTTTATCAGAAGCTTCAATAGAAACTCTGGATAGTTTCAACTGATGGCACAAGGCCACATCTGTCCTAAGTCTAGAAGAGACACTACCTATCTACCAAACGCTTTACAGAAGATAACAGATAACAACGGTTGCAGTTTTCTTTACATCGATGTCAATTACTATTGTAACGCGCTATCAGAGAAAATATTTTAGCCGAAACGGCTTAAATGTACAGAGAAATATAACATGGCGACCAATCAGTACTTTTACAAAATCCGATCAACCGATAGCCCAGTACTTTAAACATATTGGACTGCTTTAATCTAGTTTCCGGATATTTTCGAATAGAGCCAGACATTCAAGCAGAAAATCGTTTGATTTTCCTGCTACAATAGTCATAACGTAGATAGCGTCTAGATATACAATGTAGCACATTCTCAGAACTTCCCTTTGGTTTGTTTCCTATGAAAGCCATGATATGCGGTATACTTATGTTTTATGTTTTTAGGCTTTGAGGCGCCTATATTTTTATTATCAAGAAAAAAAACCGCAATTATTTGAATTCCCGAGAATACCCTTAATACACGTTTATATTTACACAAGCAATAGATGTTTATTTTACTAAGATGTGATGATGATCACCATGACGACGTTGGCGATGATGATGACGATGATATGCGAATAATAAATAAATAAATACAGCAACAACAGCAACAATAACAACAACAACAATAATAATAAAAAAATAAAGAAAGACAAACGGACGGACAGACAGATATTGTATTTAACAAAATTTAACAGCATTCCCCATGAAAAGAGAAAGATCCAACAGCAGCTCCTTAATGGAATAGAAATTGCAAGTGAAAACAAAATGAAGAAATTTTGGAAAAATTTTAAAAGTCCAGTATGAAAAGATTTCACTGTTTCTTAAAGGCAAAAATGAAAAATATAAAGAAAATAAAACTTTTGTTGGATTTGAATTGTATAAATAAATATTTCTGCACAATTATTGTATAAATTTAACTTTTAATTGTGTAGATCATAATATTTTTGTTGTATGGCTGTCTGTCTGCCAATGATTCCTTTCTGTTAAGGCAGTTTCTCTATTTGTAAAGTTTTTGTGTGTCTGTCTTTTTTTTTTTTTTTTCTAGTAAGCATTTATACTACAGTTTACTTTAATTGCCTGGCAAAAATCTGAAAAAAAAGCCATAGACAAAGTAATAAAATGACAAAACCAATTTTGAATTATTGTTGTGTTTTGTTTGTTGTTGTTGTTGTTGGGTTTTTTTTTTTTTTTTTTTTTTTTTTTTTTTTTTTTTTTTTTTTTTTGGAAAATAAAGTAGCATAAATATGGTAATAATAATCATAAAATAGCAGCCGAAACATTAAAAGAAAAAAAAAATAGAAAGAAATCTACACATTTTAGTTACACTGTACAACATACATATGCATGGTATTGTATGCCAGAGTATCTCTTAGTTTTTTTTTAAATTTTTTTTTTTTTTTTTTTTTGTTTTCAAGATTTTTTATAAGCTACAAATAATATTTTCTTCTATTTTTTTGTTTGTTTCTATTTTTGTTATTGCTATTGTAGATTGTGGCACACTTTTCAATTTATGTAATGATTTTTAATGTAAACATCAGCCATTATTTTTATTGTTTTATTTTCTCGCTAATAGTGGTTAAAAATGTGCTGTTTAATGATGATATTTTTATGATTTAAAGAAAATAAAAAAATAAAAAAAAAATTAACAAAAAAATAACGGAAAAAACGAAGCTATTAATTACTTATAAAAAAAAGACAACCATAAAAATTTAAATCATAATTAAAAAGGAAAAAAAAATTTAGAAAAAAAAAATAAAAATTATCTTGGCCTGAGAAGGTTGCACATGAAAACTTAAGATTGAAGGTTCGAAGCTAAACTAATATAGTGAATAAAAAAAAATTGGTAATGAATAGCAGATTGCTTTGGTATAAGACGAGGACTATAAATAAAATTTATAAATCATTAACATTCTTAGTTAAAAAACAAAAATGAATTTTATTACTACCAAGAATATAAACATGGAAAATAAAGCTAAGATAAGCTATAAAGAATGAATATAATTTTGAATGGCTTTGGAGGTACATTGACCCCAATAGGTTTAAGTCATGACTCTTTGGGTAAAATTACGATCATCGAAAGAATAAAAATCTTTTTTAAGATACCAAAGCTAAGCTATGGGCCAGAAGCATAGCATATTATTGTTAAACAATACACTGCCTAATATACGCCGGTCTCAATGAGTTGAGGTTCAAATTAATGTAATTATGCAGAAAATATATCATAAAACAATTCTTAACTGTTTGGTTGATTAAAGCTGAAATAAAAAAGTCAAAGTTTATATAAACGAAACATCTCTGAGCAGATGCAATTTTAAGCGGAGTATTCAACCATTCACACATAACTTTCGACGTGATACAACAAGATTTGTAGTTTAATTTTCAATGTACTCAACATACATACATACATACATTGGCCATTACAACCCTTCAGTCAAGATTACGGCTTAGCTTCTCACGCCACTTATGTTGTGTGTGTTAATTTTTTATACATTAGTGGCGGGACCTACAGTTTAAAATCGACTCCGAACGACAGATTTTTGAGATACTTTTCATGGTAATTTTATTTTATTTTCAGAGTTTATGCCAGAAATCTGCTGAGAGAAAGCCGCCGAAGAAATATTTTCTTTTCATCTTTCGTTTTTAATGACTGACCGGGAATTCGAACCTTGGCCCTTCGTCTAATAAGCCAACACACTACCTACTAGACTACGGTGACTTTACTCAAATACATATACGTTTTGTAAATACATTTCCTTTTGAAGCTTAGACAATATCAGGATCTTTATCTCCAATAATTTCCTAAGTGATTACCGTACTTTTTTATGCAATGTTATCTGGATATGAAATAATGTTCATTCAAAGCTATAGTCAGTTCTGATAAAACAAAGAACTTCAAAGGCTAGAAAGGTAAACACAATGTGGACTTATTTATCTATCGGAAGCTAAGTAACTATGATGCTAAGGTGAGTATAATGTGAGAATACAGCTGAGGATACTTTGTATAACTTACTCCATTAAAAGTATTCCCTAAGTGAAGACAATTAATAAAAAATACATCGTACGAGAACAACTTTATATATCATGAGGAGAATATCTCACAGCAATTGTGTGATTCAGACTTGTTAGCGATTACTATTGTGGTAGAAGAATTCTTGTTATGAATTGACCAAGCCAAACGATTGATTAACCCGATGGAAAATCTCTTTCAAAACTTGAAAATTGGCTTTCAATTCAGCATATCGTTATAACTCCAGGAATTTTTGCATTGTTTTTCATTTTTAATAAATTATTTCTGTTACTTACATATCAAATAGTATTAAAAAATCCATTAAGAAACTTACCTAAAAAGAGATAAAAGAAGAAAAAAGGGGGGCTTTGTTATTATTTAATATACAGAAGAGTTGAAAAAGAGTTGAAAATTAATTAAAATGTTTAATTATTGCACATGACATTGCAAATTGCTTCAAATTTAAGTAAAGAAAAGAAGAATATTTCTTTTTTGCTGAAACCCTCACAATTGCCACTAAAAATTGCTTCAATTTTGAGAAGAAAAAACTAAATTTTAACTGCTTTTATTGAAAAAAAGTCTTTTTTTGCTTTGATTGTTGGCAAAAAAAAAATTATTTTTTTCTTCGAGAGTATGATAAATTAAAATTTTATTTAAATTTATAACGGGTTTCATCACCAAAGAGCAGCAGCAGCAGTGCACAAGTAACAAAAAAAAAACTGCTTTTTAAAAGCGTCATTTATCAAGATCAAAAGAAGAAATTTCATTTCATTTGATTTGAAATGAAAAACATATTTTTCTACTGTGTGCGTACAAAAAAAAAAAAAAAAATACAACAAAAAAATACGGCAAAAAATGATACAAAAACATTAACAGAAAACATTAAAAAAATAAAAATAAAATGACAAAATGGCATACACATGTTTGAAAATTAATGATTAAAACGTGTCCAAAAGTCAAATCAAAATGATCTGACAGAACTATACAAGTTTTTATGAACTGACATACAAAACTGCAAAAAAATTAAAAAAAAATAAAAAAAAAATATTTTTCCGGCATTCAAATTGTTAATGGGAAATTGCAGTCCACAGAACTTTTTCCCTCTCAACAAATAGTATTGCACTGAAGTAACACAAACATACATGCTTAAATGGCTATTACAATCCTTCAGTCAGCTAGATTGTAAGCTCCTCACACCACTTATGTTGTCTGTGCTAATTTTATACGTAAGAGGAGGGACCTACAGTTTTAAGTCGGCTCCAAACGACAGATTTTCGAAAAACTTTTCATGGAAATTTTATTCTACTCACAACCTACTAGGCTATGTCGACTACCAGTGCTTTGACGTAATGCCACATTTAAAAAGAAAAAAAAAACTTTTGTTTTTAAAAGAAGAAATTGAACGTTTTTGACAGTTTATAAGGTGTGATAGAAGTGCCTTTCAACCCAAAGGCATAAGCTTCTCTGATACAACTTTGAATCACTCGCTTTAATACCAAAACCATCCAGGGCTTCTAATAAAGTCGTTAAGTTTCTTTATGTGTGTCGCCAAAATATCATCTGCTTTGTTGATACTACTTCATTCGCCTAATGCCGAAACCATTTAGACCTTCTAGTAAAGCCGTTAAGTTACCTTATGTGTGTCTCGAACTTCACCGGTGATATAACTTTTTAAGAAGTTATTAAACAAGACCAACATATATGCCAACATAGCGCATTAGTGTCAAGAATACAATGTCAACAACACTAAGCTTGCTGGTTTGGAATTTAAACCTCTTTCTGTGGCCAGATTTGCTGTGCTGTCTTGCTCGCATCCACAGCGGCCCATGTATCCTCCACTAATCTTTACTGCTCGTAAATTTGTAAGCCGAATATTAAAATACAATTATGTGTAGCCTATCGTATGTGTAGAACAGAGGTAAATACGTCACTTTTCTGTTTCTAGAACTTGACAAAAAAAATTTATCAGAAGTCCATCAGAAAGATTAATTTGAAGGAAATCTAAAAACATTTAACAAAGGCTAAGGACATATCGTTATTGGAATAATTGAAGAGGCAAATCGTAAAGGATTAAAGACTTCATTTTCTTGTGTTTTAAGTGGTACAGTATTGCCATTTTCGTTTTTTTTTTTTTTTTATCAACATATTGATTTTTTCTGACTGCGCAGAATAATAAAAACAAACAAACAAATAAAAAAAAATACAAATAAAAATATAATAAAACATAAGAAAATAAAGAAAAAAAAAATAAAAAATAAAAACAATTTTATTTAACAAATGATAAGATTACATTGGCAAATGATATGACAATAAATATCAGAAAGTATATCAACAGAACCCATATAATCCAAGGCAAAAGTACACTTCACACTGCATTATCCAAAAAGGAAACACTTTTCCAGTATTATATTATAAATGACAGAGGCAGACAGACATTAAGAGGGGAGAGAAATAAAGTAACATTTGTTGTACCCACACACATATCTGTTGTTATCTTTAAAATGTTGAGTTCTTGTTTATTTTTTTTTTATTTTATTTTCATGACATTATGGGTGTGATAAAAAAAAACTTATTTTTGTATATGATTTTATAAAATTATTGTGTTTTTTCTTTTTCTTTCTTTTAATTTTGATAATGAAAACAATATTAAAACTAAATAATCTTTATGAAAAACCTTTGAAATGATGTCGCAATTTTCATTAATTGTTTTCAGTATTACCCCCCCCCTAAAAAAAAAAACCAAATATTTGGTAACAGTATTGATAAACCTCTGTTTAAAAATATAAAAACATACATACATACGAGTACATAGTTATTGAATTTGTGTGGCATTTACAATATGAAATGAACTAATTTTCCGTTTTAGGGCAAGTGACAGGTGTCATATTTGAAGTGATTGTAAAGCGATAGAAAATAAAAATAAATTTTTGAATGCTTTGGAGATTTGTTTGAACATAGCCATATACAGTGAGCGTCAAAAGAAACCGTTACCATGCTTAAATTTTATCACTTAAGGAGAGTGCCCGAACGAATTTGAAAATATTTCGACTTTTTTTTAATTTTAAAAACTGGCAATGAAACAATTTTAAAATGAAAATAACGGTAATTTATTAATGTATACTTTTCTTAACGTACAGTTTCTATTGATGCTCACTATAGATGAGTACGTGGTACATGCATTGGGATTCTATTTAGAACGATTAGGTTGTTGACCAAACGATAACAGCCAACACAACAATAATAGTCAATTTTCTCGCTAGAGTTGACAATTACTATGTGATTTCTGATCTTTTGGAATGCTACTTTGCCTACGGTCACGCCTCTCCCTTGCGTTATTTCTACCTAAGTTCCTAGAGATCTCTTCCAAATAGTGTACAACGTAGCATTTTAAGTTAACCGAGTGTGGTAGCACCAATGATCTAATAAACTGACTTAAGTAGGAATTTTATGCGCTTCAATGTATGATGACGTCACTTAACCTAGTCATATAAATGAATCCTATTCCGAGGGTAGGCTGAGGCGGCAGGAATTAGTTGCAGAAATGTTGTTAACAGGTTTATTGAGCTGCTATTCAAGCCGAGCTACGTAGCCAAAGGGTTATGAAAAAGCTTCCACTATGCCGACTATTTGGCGAAGTACTACGGCATGTGTTAGAGTTAATTGTTAACGATCCAGTACACCTAGGTTTAGTGATATTATTTATGCTATTGCTAGGGGAATTAATGCCACTGGATGTATTATATTAGTCGCCATAGTCTAGTAGGTAGTGTGCTGGCTTATTAGACATAAACAAAATGAAATTTGAATATTTCTTTGGCAACTACCTCTCAGCAGATTTCTGGTAAAAAAAATCTGAGAGTAAATAAAATTGCCATGAAAAGTTTCTCAAGAATCTATAGTTCGACGACGACTTTAGACTGTAGGTTCCGCTACTCATGTATAAAATTAGCACACTCACACGCATATAATGCTATAACACCATGCATAATTGGCCATTATAATCCTTCAGTTAGGATTACGGCCTAGCTTCTCACACCACTTATGTTGTGTGTGTTAATTTTTTTTTGAAAAATTTTTCATGGCAATTTTATTTACTCTCAGAGTTTTTTTTACTAGAAATTCCTCATTTAAGGCATATGCAAAGTCGATGTAACCTTAAATAATTCCCCGCTTCAATAGTTTATTTCAGAAAATCATTGATTTTCATGATTAGAAAATTGAAACGAATTTATCTGCATTCTCTTCCATTGTATCCAATTCAATCAAATTTTTAAGCCAATGATTTTTCTGTAAACAAAAAAGTATTCAAAAAAATACAAAAGATTTCTTTTATTTCATAATTATTAATTTTTCTTTTTTTAATTTTTGTTCTCTTCACGCTTAAAATGAAATTCAAGCGTTTCAAATCGATTGAATTCATAACAAAAAATATTCGATTTTTTTGGTGAATATATGATACGAAAATAAAGAAGATGGAAAGGAGAAAAATACAATAAATAAAGAAAATAAACGGTGCATAATAGTAATGGATTTTACGGTCATGGTACTAATTTCATAAAAAAAAAAACATTTTCAAGACTGCAACAATGATTCATTTTATTTTGCAATAAAGTTGCTGCTTAATAAGGACACACAGAGAGAGGGAGAGAGAGAGAGAAAGAGAGAGAGAGAAAGAGAGAGAGAGAGAAAAAGAGAGAGAGAGAGAGAGAGAGAGAGAGAGAGAGAGAGAGAGAGAGGTGAATAATTTCAAGTCCAATGGTCATTGAATGCAATCGTGTGGGAAAGGGAAGAGAAAGATCTTACGATGTACTTTTCTCTCAATCCTGCTGCA
Organism: Sarcophaga bullata; assembly: GCA_005959815.1. Lineage (NCBI taxonomy): Eukaryota > Metazoa > Arthropoda > Insecta > Diptera > Sarcophagidae > Sarcophaga > Sarcophaga bullata. The sequence goes on along the minus strand of QOCX01000020.1, from coordinate 500,089 downwards.
TCGGTGCTTAATATTGTACATGTTTCGTTATACTAGAGAGGCCTCAGTTGCTTATTGAGACCATAACAGCATGATGCTAAGATTGCCAGGCTATTTTTGCTGGTAACGGCGAATCCAAGACACATAAATTCGCTGTCAATAGTTATCGGCTGTAATTGAGAATCCGATTCGAGTACACCTACTTGTCGACAACATACAGTGAGCGTCAAAAGAAACTGTATTAATTAATATATTACCGTTATTTTTATTTCAAAATTGTTTCACTGCCAGTTTTTAAAATTGAAACAAAAAAAAAAAAAATCGAAATACTGCTAAATTTTTTCGGGCACTCTCCTTAAGTGGTAAAAGCTGAGTTTGGTTTTATCTACAGTGTAAGATTTATTTTGACTCTCACTGTATAATTCGTTTTGCTCTGATTTACTGCCAGAGCCAGATTTTAATAAATTCTCCTTCAATAGCTCTAAAAATAGCAATAAAATTTCGCTTGGTATGATCTATGATATCAATCGCATTAGTGTAAGCAAGCCTCTGGACACTTTTTGTGGAAAATAGTATCATTGTGATATACTTCGCCTTCCGCAAAAGATTTTTTTATACGAAGTTAAACAGGTGGCATGTCTGAAACCTCGCACTGTATTAAGCGGCTCGGAGAGGCTTTATTACCTAGGAAGAGTTTGGGAAGATCTAGTCGATGTTGGACTAGTTAGGTCTGAAGCTGCAGTGATAAGATCCAGTCAGTGTTCTGATGGAAGGTGTCAGTCGTAAACTCAATACGCTCGTAAGAACTTTATACGCGATAGGGAGAACGGTTATACCCCCTGTAGTTGGTGAATATCAGGTCGTACGTTATATAAACATTTAAAATAGCTTAGAAATCCATTATTTTTTAATTTTTTACATTCAATTTTTCTATTCTGGAAACAAATCCATTTAAAACGAAATAGTTTTTCATAACAAAAAACAAAGAGTACCTCCTCCACGAAACAAGCACTTGGAAAAGTGTCAATTTAAATTTGTAATTATAAACATTAAACCTGATAATAATAATAATAATAATAAAATACTCAAGTATAATAATTTTCTTCCCCCCCCCCCTCTTAAGAATTATGGAAATAAAGAAAAAACATAATTTTTGTTGTAGTTTTCCATACTCAAATGCAAAGGAAAAAGTGTAGTGGCCCAAGTATCGCATGGTATTGTTGTATCTGACAATGACATTTTAAAAGATTTATTAAAAATCCATTATGGATGGATTTTCTTGTACTTCTTGTAGTTATTTTCTTCTATTTTAAAACAAGAAAAAAAAAAAAGAAAAAATAATTCTGTTGTTTGGCTGCCAGAACAAAACAGTGAAGAAAACAAAAAAAAAACAACAACAAAAATGATTTGTATGCAGCTCATGTTACAAGTACCATGTAAAATGTTTTTTTTTGTTGCAACAACACAACAACAGAAAACACAAAAAAAAAACGAATAATAAAACGGATTTGTTATACGTACAACACGGTACGTACGTACATACATATGTATATACGTCTGTCCATACAATTCTTTGTATATATAAATAAAAATTATTTGTTTTGTTATTATTGCTGTTGTTGTTGTTGTTACCCATGCCGTTGCTTTTTTTTTAAGTACTTGAGCTGTCATTTCTCAAATAATGTTTTATATCCTGTATACGCTTATATGTGTGTGTGTGTGTCTCTCTGCGTTATCATTGGCATTTTCAAGATGTTTATCAATGTGAACATGTGTTTAAAATAGAAATTATTTTTCTGCTGGATTCATACACACTCTTGAAATTCGTTCGCAATTTGCTGTACAGGTCAGGTATACTAAAATGAAAAATTCAAAAGAAGTATAAGCCTACAAGAACGTAAGAGGGACTCTATGATGCTTTATGATAATAGATTTGTACTTCCTTAAACGGTTTTTAAAGCACAAATGCGGAATGAATACAAGGTTTATGAGCACAATAGCAAGACCCTTAAATTGCCATCAGTTTTCGAAAAATCGATTAATGTTCCGTCCTCAATGGTTGTAAAAAATACTATTTCACTGGCAGACAGGCAATACTTAGGCCAGGTAGACAGTTGTAACTGCCGAAACATAAGGCATATGACCTAAAGGAATTCGCATTTCTAAGTCTGGGATATTGCTAAGCCGGGCGACAGATTTTTATTGACTAGCCAGACGCCTAACATTATTCTTTAGCTAAAAACCCAGGCAATAACTGAGCCTTTCAATGAACCGCTGTAGGGATATTCAATGTAACTAACACCTGCAGGGATATTCAGTGTAATCGTGACATGCACAGAGCTTTGAGAGGCACAGGACAAAATACTCACTATGTCCAGCCCTTTATGATATAATTAACTATGAAGAACTACGAATGGTGTGGATAGTAGATCCCGGCAAATTTTTTAAGCCAGGAAAACTAAATCACAACTGCCGTTTTAACTCAGTAAAATAATGACGAAATAAAGAAGCAAAGGGAAACTCAAAAAGACTGTGACTTTTTAAAAGGAACAAGAATTGTCGAGGTCATCGCTGTAGTCAAATCTCTTTCGGCCGAGCCATTGACTCATGTTTGAAGATAAGCAGTAGTCATTTGGTACTTAGTCCGAAGAATAGAATGGATGAGCCAGCATCTCGAAAACTAATTCATGGATTTTGTCCCTTCATTTAAGTCACGAGGTAAATCTGCTCTCAATGGCCATAGTCTAGTAGGTAGTTTGTTGGCTTCTTAGGCCATGATTAATACCCCAGGTCAGATATGAAGAAAATATTTCTGCGGCTACTGCCTCTCAAGCAGATTTCTGGCGACAACTCTGAGGGTAAACAAAATTGCCATGAAAAAGTTTCTCAAAAATCTATCGTTCGGGATCGACTTTAAACCGTAAACTCATGGATAAAATTAACACACACAAAATGAGTCGCGGGAGAAAATAGGTTGTAATCCTGACTGTATGTATTACGTGTGTATCTATGGCCGACACATTTGTAATGTTTACAGTTTCTACAGGTTTCATAATCTTGCCAATTCTCTCTTGCACAGTAGGCCTGATTACAACGTTTTTATCACACCGTAATACTCGAGAAGAGGCCATATGTCTATTACCACCTGTGTGTTATATTTTACGTAGCATTTACTAAATAGGTAAAACGGAGAGAATATAATTATCCTTAAGTAAAGTATTTGAGATTAAAACATTGCTAGAATCGAGTTTTAGTAGCGAACAACCTGTATTATTGGCTTGGAGTGAGAAAAAAAAATTGATTTCCCTACGCTAATCAAGAGAGCACAATGCCATAAAGCAACATATTCTGTCAAACTAGTTTATTATTAGGCTTTGTTGCATGTCTAGGATGTCAAGTCTTTGTTGTTTTTTTTTTTTTTGGCTCTTAAATTGTTAATTAACCCCTTACACCTTTAAATTAAATCAAGAACTCCAGATGTAAAGCCTAAAAATCGAAATAAAAATCATATTTTATCGCACTCTACCAACTGTTTAAGCAACCACTCACTTCTAAATCATACTCCGCTGCCAGTGTGAACACATTGATGTGCTAGTAAATAAAGGTTCACAAAACGGTTTAACCAAATTTTCAAAAGTCAAGCCAGTTCAAGGTGTGTTTGAAACAGGAACATAAAAATAAAGAAACTGAGAATGAGACAAAACAGAACAAACGCTCGCCACAGGCAGTCTTTTAAAGCGCAATAAATGTTAAGGAAACACTCTTACACACACTCCATACCAAATCACTTCTTATTATTTTTTTCTCTGGGCCTTCTAAGCCAAATTTCAATAGTTCTTTGACAGTGTTGGTAACCTAATAATGCTTACAAAAATTTAAACACCTTTTAAGCCAGAAAACGAAGAGAATAAAAAAAAAATTACCCAAAATTTTTTTCTAGGTGTTGTTGTTGGTGTTATTGCTTGATTACTTTAATATTTCAAAAAATTAGAAACACTTTTGAAAACACAAAAAACAAGAAACACCAACAACAACAACAAACTGGTTTCATTCTGATGTTATTGCTTATTGTTCCACATTAATCCTCAGCAGTAATAATTTTAAATCAAACCCCCTTTGAAAAAATGAAGAAACAAAACAAAAAAAATTAGGAGCACCAAACAAATGTGCAAATCGGCAAATGAAGCAGATAAAGCCAGCCCTGTATCTGCCGCAATCAAAAGGTGTTTCTTTTTCTCTTCTGTGCAGTCTGACGTAATCATTTTTAAGCATTAAAAAGCAGTCGACGAGAATGTTTTTAAAAGATTGGTTTTAAAACAAAGTTTTGTGTTTTTATTTTTAAAATTTAATTTCTTGGAATTTTTGGTTAAGATCCTCAGATAAAAACGGAGATTTATTTTTGACACCGTAATCGAAAAAGGTGTTTTAAAAATATATCGAAATAATTTGTATTAAGAAATGTCATGACGATTAATCGCCAATTATTTGGAATTGAAAGTATTTCAAATGATATATGGGGGGGTAATAATTAAACAGAAATTTACTCATGATTAAAAAAACAAAAAAACAAAAAAATTAAAACAGAAACTTGCTGTCTTTTGTTGTATAGTCGGCTTAAACTAATACTCAATCAATAGAAGTATTTCTAACACGAGATCCACAGCTTATTGTATAGCACACTGCAGAAGTTCATATCCTTTAAAGAACTTAACAGCAGATTGAACTGCCTATCATAAATGAGAGTATCATACATGCCTATTTCCAACTACTTTCCTCCTACATTTTCCTACATTTTCTTAAATTTTCTTAAATTTTCTTATATTTTCTTACATTTTCTTACATTTTCCTCCTACACTTCTTCAAGACAAAAGTCTTAATCCATTAAAGCATACGGTCCCTTACAAGCTAGTGTGTCCCAAGATGATTTCTTGTAAAAACAAGCTCTGGATTCATTTACTTTCATACACAAGCTTTTAAAATCACAGAACTTTATTTAAAAGAATTTTAAAATCACCCTAAGCATTCGGCACAATAAGAACTTAATAAATTTAGCTGAAGTACTTATAAACGAATTTGATTTTGAAACGGGTTTAATGCTGCCCAAAGAAAGTTTCAGGACAAGCAGTTTGTGA
>QOCX01000020.1:479578-494957 GCA_005959815.1 Sarcophaga bullata | reverse complement strand
AAACGAACCTTTCCAGTACAAACAGAGTCTAGCGCTCATGATCGATTTTAATGCTCATACCGAATGTATAACAAACCTAAACTAGCACCAAGCCAAACATTGAGGAAGAAATATCGTCTGGATTTGCGGAAAGTTAAGTATTGACACTTTGGGTCTAAAAATCGATATTGAAAGTTTTGAACATTTCGTCAGAACCCCTTGTATCACATCCGTATATACATACATACATAATTGATTATTACTACCCTTCTGTCAGGATTACGTCCTAATTTCTCAGACCACTTATGTTGTGTGTTTTAACTGTAAACATGAGTGACTGTGCGTTACAGTTTATAGTCTACTCCTAACAATAAATTTTTGAACTGCTGAGAGTAAGTCGCCATGGAGATATTTCTTCATATTTCATTGTAGATTGGTGAGCTAAGGTGCGAATCGAGGCCTCACGATTGATAAGCCAACACACTACCTGCGAGACTACGGCGACTACACTCCTTGTTATCATTCAATCGGTATCCAATCATCTTATGGTTTACATATCAACGATTGTGATTTTTTCCTCTGATATATGTCTGCGCTCGGGGAATAGGTTGAACAATGGTTCTATCATTAGAGAGACAATTGTACCAGGCTTCAGTAGTGGCTCAAATAGTAAAATGAAAAAAGGTTACATATTTGATCTGATAACTTTCTAATATGCTTTTTCCAATATGCTTTTTTCCAAGCCATTACATTACGTTACCACCTACAAGCTTTTCTGGAGACCCTATATTGAGGTGAAACGTCTCCAAATTTTAACAACCACCACGCCCATATTCGCCATAGTTTTAGAAATGCTTTTCTCAATTAACTTTGATAATTGTTATGAATTGAAAAATCTAGATCCTAATTTGAAAATATTGTCTTGTAGGGATTACTTCCCTTAAACACAACTCTGAACTTATGTATGTAAACACAAAATCAAGCAACTCTGCCTTCCTTTCTACGATTCCCGATACTTATGATACATTTTTGTGAACAAATTTTCTACCATTTAAATTGCAAATACGTACATACATACATACATATTGAAATTGTCTTTAATATCTTAGCAAACAAATCTTATTTCTTCTCCATTTATTCTAATGGCTTAAATAGGAAAACAAAAAAAAAAAACAATTTCGTCTGTTCCGGCTTAACTGCTTAACTTAAAATTTAATCTTCATTCTTAAACTAATCTTTACTTTCATTTTGATCTTGTGGTTCAAATATTATTTTTCTTTTTGTAAAGGAAAATCGAAAGAAATAATCGAAAAAGAAAAGGAAAATGTTAAGAAAAACAAAATGATCATCATATTTACCATTAGCCTTCTTCTTTCTGGATTTCGGCGCCATGTCTACGCGTTTTGTTGTAGTGTTTTTAAGTTGTTTTTAAAAAATATTCCTTTTTGTGCTTACACACACACATATACACATACACTTAAACTCTCTAACTCTCTCACTGGCTTCAGAATAATAATAGAGAACGTGAGTTTTTAATAAAAACGGAGAGAGAGTACGAGTTTATATTTTGTTTTTTTAATTTTTCTACTAGAGATGTAACAGTTATTGTTGTTGTAATTGTTATTATTCTCAAAGCAGTTTTTGTTGTTGTTGTTATAGTTTTGAATTGTTTAAAATCAAATACAATTGACCATAAAATCAAATGACGTTTGATTTGTGGTGTAGTAAGGTTTACTTTGTTGTTGTTATTATTATGCTTGTTTTCCCTTTTTCCTTTATTTCTTCAAAGAATCCAATCCAAAAGAAATTCAAATAATAATATGAATAAAAATAAATTGTTGCACGATTCTCATACATACACATACACATCTAACAGCTACTCTTGAAAATGTATTCCTTTTTGTAGAAGTGTTGGTAAGTGAGTGTAAAACGTATAAGCAAGTTTTATAAAAGGCCTTAAACAAAACAAGAAAACTGGATTTCTTTCACAATGTTCTCTTTGGTATTGTATTGTTTTTGTTTTTTTCTTTTCGTTGTACAGGAAAAAAAGGCTTCTCTCCAATGCTATTGATAATGGTGATACCAATGCTGATAATGATGTTTGGGGGTTTTAAAACAACATCATACATATACTGCCAACGAGAGAACTACCGATGGCAAAGCCAAGCAGACATTAAGATGATGATGATCTTTGTAACTTATTGGCGTCAATGTTGTTGTTTTCCTTCTTCTTCTTCTTCTTTTTCTTTTTCTTTGTTTTTTCTTGTTTTGTTATTATAATAATGATGTTCTAGTTGTTGTTGTTATTATTTTTCCTTTCCCTTAAGTTATGCTCAACAAAGTTTTTAAGAATAAACGAAACAAAAACAACAACAAATAACTTTAGCAGACATCAATGGTATTGGTAGTGGTACAAAGTATTAAAACGATACGATGCGATACGAAACGATCCTTCTGCTGTTTTTCGTTTTTTTTTTTGTTTCCTTTTCTTTTGCCAAGCTTAATACTAGGCTTTATGGTTGTGGTTTATTTTTTGTTGTTTTTTTCTTTTGTTTCTTTTTGTTCTTCTGCTTCCTTTATAAAGTTTTATGCTTAAATTTTAAGTTCACAGCTTTTTTTTCCCCCTTGTGTTGTTGTCTGTAGATGGAAGTGATGTGATTGTTGTTACTTTAACAGAAATGCAGTTGTTGTTGTTGTTGTTGTTGTTGCAGTTGTTTTTGCTGTACTGATGTGTAGTATATACAGTAAGTATTTGGTGTGAGGCTCGTGATCACGTTTGAGTATAATTATAGACGAAAGGTGGCGATACGAAAACAAAAAGAACGTACGTTTTTAAAACCTACACACACTAACAACAGCAGCAGATTTAAAAAATCAGGTGAAATTTAATCCATAGGGAGAACAGAGAAATAACGACAACAAAAAATAACAAACCACAGAGCGAAATAAATAAATAGTTGACCAACACTTGGTTGGTAGATGTTTTTTTTTTTTGTTTTGTTTGTTTTTCTTTCTTATTTAAAGAGTATTACACAGGCAATGTTGTTGCTGTTATTGCCGTTGTTGTTAATTGTAATTGAGTGTGTTAAACACTCTCTGTTTTTAATATGATTTTTGTTTTTTGTACACACACGTACTTGCTGCAGCATACACTTTTAATGCACATTTGAAACACTGTGTGTTAATTTTAGTTAAAAAAAACACTTTTTTTAAATTACTATTTGTAAATATTATTTTATTTTAATAACTCTTTTGCAGCAGGCTAAAATTTATAAAAAAAAAAAAGATTTTTTTAGGTTTCAATTTTTTTTAAGAACATAACGTATCGTATGCATTTTAACCAAATGAATTGTAATTTTTGCCGCAATTCCATAGAATTGCAAACAAATGTTCTCAATTTGCTTTGTTATGGGTTTTTTTTATGGGTATTTATTGCTGTTTTTGTATTTGTTTTGATTATTATAGGTCATTGAACTTTGTGTAAAAATTTTATTTTTATTTGCAAAGTTCAAGGTTTTTTTTTTTTCAATATAAATTTAAATGCATTTAATGTCGTCTTAAATATAATTCGTAATAAAATTTTCCAATTAGTTTTTTATTTTTTTAATTGATTATGAATGAAAATTATCATCAAAATATAGAAACTATAATCATGACAAAATTTATAGCGTTCTTCTTCCCATTGACTACACTATTCATGAACTTGCTTTTGATCATGATTTTATAATGAAAATACCAGACTTGATTCCACCGCGCTACACAATGGAATTTAGAACCTTTTTGTTAGATTGTCGTTTGTATTACACAATTGCTGTAATACTACACCGAATGAATTAATAATAACAGTACACCGAAAAACACTGTGTACGCATATATACTAGCAGTAAAATGGCCATTAGATCCCAAAAGAATACGTGCACCGTGTCTAAAATTGTTCCAGAACACTCGCATTTCTCTGGAGAATTTAAAAATATATTAAACGGGTACCCTCAAGCACATTCCTGAACACGGAGACATTGTGTTTAATCAACATGCTGACAGTACAGCAGATAATTCATATGAAATATGAAAATGGCATCCTTCTGCTGAGAAAATAAATAATCACACACAGAGCTTGCTTATTTGCAAAGCTAAATAAACTCACTTATATAGAGATAGGACAAATCTGGCCTGTTAGGGATACATACAGGATCAATCATGGGACCCTAATAGCAATTATAAAGGAACATTGGCCCCTGGGTGCTGACGTAAGAGGTTGAGGGTACCTTACAATGATTTCTGCAAAAGCTGTAATGACGAGGAATTTCTCGGTTCGAATTATGCTTGTCCTGTACTTTTATTTCCGCGTCAACGAAAATTTGGCTGGTTGACTACAATTCACGTAGAATTGTCATAACGCCAGTAATATACGATTGAAGAAATTTCTTTACTGTAGCGTTCCCTCCATTGTATGCAAAACAATTTCTTTGTTTTTTAATGAATTTTATTGCTTGCAGTTGTTTTGAAATTTTGATTCGATTCTCAGTCCTAAAGGAAACCTGATCCTATAGATTTGTTGTTATTTTAAGACATACGCACATATGTGTATTTAGAAAAGATACATTTTTATACTTAAATTCCTAACAGTTCAACAAAATTAAATAAATTTTCGCCAGATATTAGGCAATATTTTTATTTTTCCATTTCAATTGAAACAAATCTTAAATACTGTTCGATAGCTTCTTAATATTTCTATTGTTTAAGACAATTTTTTTTTCTCGTCATATTGATTTTAAATTTAAATTTCAATAGAATTTTTATTTATTTTTCTACTTATAAGCATGACTTATTCTCGTAATTTTTTTTTTTGACTCTGCATGTGCTGGAGATTTTGAATTTTATTTGCTTTTATCATTTATCGTTAAATCTTATTAAGTGAGTGAGTTTAAAACCCAAAGATTGATTTCCATTTATAAAAATACAATGAGAATATGTTGTCATAATAAATTAAATATTGAACATATTTGTCTGTCTGTAATAAATAACTAGTGAATGCATAAAAATCTTATTATTATTATTGGAAACTTTAATTTTTTATTTTTTTGTTCAATATAATTTTTCTATTAGCAGATCTCCATATAATTTATTGGGCATTATTTTTTTTTTTAAAGTAGAAAAAAAAAAAAAGAAAAAATATTTTTTAAAATACATGGGAAAACCACCACACTGAATTAAGGTATGAATTTAATAAAAATAAAAATAAAAATGGAAGACATATTTGAATGGAGGATATTACAATTGATTAATTTGTGTATGATATTTTTTAGAGAGACATTAGAATAAGGTTTTTCACAAAAATGCAAAAGAAAGTATATTAAGAGGCGGAAAACAGACAAAACTTCAGCTCGATTACATAAAAATTTCAATTTGTGAAATCATAATCAAAATCCAAGTTTTTAACATATGAATGGAATTACATGCCAATTACGTGCCAAAAAACCATTTTTAGAATAGGACGGATCTGTACGTAGGTCAACGAACAGAGGGTATAATCCCAAATACAAGCAATTTGTAAGTAGATCAGTGAACAGAGAGTATGATCCCAAATAGAAGCGAAACTACACCTGGGTGTACACACTCTCAAGATAAGCAATTGATTTTTATCATCTGATGTGGTAAAATGTCATCAAAAGATTGTATAGATTGACAATTGGTATCTGCTAAGGAGTAGCAAAAAGCAACGTAATTGGCATCCATGCCGAGTCAACGAACTGATACATTCGTTCAATCTGAAGGACTAAATACATACATAATTTATCATTAAAAGCCTTCAATCAAGTCAGGATTACGACCTAGTTTCACACAACACTTATGCTGTTTGTGTGTTAATTTTATACACATGAATGGCGAGAAATTTTTAAGAAATTTTTCATGGTAATTTTATTTTACGCTCAGAGTTTTTGCAAAAAATCTGCTGAGAGGCAGTCGTCCAAGAAATATTAATTCGTTTTGCTATCTGACCTATGGTTTGAACCAAAGCACAACATACTGCTTACTAGACTACAGCGACTTTGACGATAAGGACTGGGCCTCTTAATTTCCGGACATAAGATCTACAGATTTCTGTTTCTACCCGAGTACTCAGCTACTGTCATGGACAATGTTGCATCACTCTCCTCCTATGCCTCGAAAAAGGATGTGTAGATTAGGTAATGTTATTTTCTTTGAAAACGTACGGTTTGAAGGAGTGCTTCACTATTGTCTAGACTCCTATGAAGGGAAAAAAAGATGCCATAAAAGAAAGTAGATTATTTTTAAATGATTTGTGGACAATTTCGTATCTATTTGGGATACTAATGCAGGAAAAAAATTTAAAAAAAAAACTGATTTTCTATAACAACGGAAATATAAACGTTCAGGAAAGTATTTAAAACTTTTCTTGGAAGGAGATTTAAGGCTTGTATTAGAATACCCAGTAACAGCATGAAAATACATCCTTCTGAAGGGACACTTTAGGCTCAAAAGACTTTTTAAAGATTTTTCTTCTCTAAAATGTTATAACCATTTTCCATAAGAAAAATTAATTTCATTGTTATGTACATATGTTGTCCTCTTTTACCACTTTTTCTTTATATTGTTATAAACATATTCTCAATCATGAAAAAAAAATCAAAATAAAATTTCAAAAAAAAAAATTTTTTTTGTGCGCTTTAAACCAGCTGATGTGAAGGGGGAAGGGGCCATTAAATATATTATTTAATTATATTAAATTACTGATATAAAGAGACAATAAACTAAAGAAAATTAATAATTAATTATATATTATAAATAAAATTATTATTAAATAAAGATAAGGTTATAAAATAATAATTATGAATAGAATGAAAAATAAAAAAAAAATTGGTAAAAATATGAAAAAAATATAAGAATATAAAAAAGTAAAGATAGAGGGATTAAAATTTTAAATTAAAAAAATATTGAATATAAGGATAATAGTAAATAATATAAAGTATTAAAAATATATATATAAAGAAAATGATTTATAAAATATATTATATATTAAAAAAAGAAATATAATAAATATTGGAAATAATTTAATGGATTATTGGGGAAATATATAATTTAAATAAATATTATGAAAGATTTAATTTAATATATAATAAATATAATATGAAAAGAATAATAAAGTGATAAAGAAAAAGTTTTAAAATATTAATAATTAAAAATAATATAATAAAAGTATGATTAATTAGAAATTATAAAATATATTATTTATAAATAAATGATTAAAAATAAGGTATAAAGAGATTGTAATTATAGAATAAAAATAATAAAAAAAATTAAATAATATATAATAAAAAAATATATTAATTATAATGATTTTATAAAAAAAATAAAAATATAATTTAATATATAAATATAAAAAGAAAAACAGTTTATGAAATGAGATATTATGATAAAAAAGTAAAATAATAAGGAATATTATATAATATTAAATATTAAATTAATATAGAAAAATAAGGAATATAATTAAATATATAATAAATGAATATAAATAATTATTATAAATATATAAAATATATTTTTAAATATAAAATAATATAATATTAGAATAGAAGAAAATAATAATAATATATTTTTGAAATGATTATATTTTATTATTATATATTATTGGTAATATATATAATTAAATATAATAATATATTTAAATATAAATATAATATTTATTAAGTAATAAATTATTAATATAATAAATTAATAAATATTGAGTACGTTTAAGTACAATGTTGTGTATTTCTTAAGTAGGTATCCAAAAGATTTATTTGTATCTTGTATTAAATTGAATTGAAATTTATTTGAATTTTTGTCACTTTTTTTTTTACTCTTTACATGAATTTAGAATTTTTCTAAAGATTTTTTTTTTCTAAAACATTTCATTTTTTTTCTATCAATTTAAAGGTATTCTCTCAAGTACTTTTTTTTGTTTTTCTTTTTAATTTTTGTTATTTTTGTTTAAATTTTTGTTGATATTTTGGGGGATAGCACAGTTCTCGCCTAGCTTTTTTTTTTTTTTTTTTTTTTTTTTTTTTTTTTTTTTTTTTTTGTTTACCAAATAAGAATAACAAATATTTTGTTTTTTGTTGTTATATTTGAGTATTTTAGCTACGACACGTATTTTTTTTTTTTTTATTTATTTAAACAAATTATAACACAGACTATTTTAACACGTATGTACGTACATACATCTACAATCAGTTGCACTCACACGCACTCATTTTATAGTCTACACTCCAACACTCTAAATGTCTGAATAGAAAAAAAAAATATGTATTTACGTGCGTTTGTTTGTTCATTTGTATTTATATGTTCCATACTCAACAACAAAAAAAAAAAACAAAAAACACATGTATCTAGTATCTGATAGATACATTTGGTTATAAAGCATACGATACGTTTTAAGAATATTTAAATCAAATTTTATTTTGAGCTCTTCGTTAAAAATTTAATTTTTCTTTTTGTTTTTTGTTTTGAATTTTTATTCAAACCTTTGCTTATTTCTACACGAACCGTTTAAAAGGAATTTGAAATTTTTTTTTAAACGAAATTTTCCGATTTTTTTTTTGTTTTTTTGTTGTATAATTTTCCTTTAAAGAAGTGTATTTTAAGAATAATATTTTTTATAATGAAAAACTATGATCAAAACAAACAAGAAAATTAAAAAAAGCGAATATTTTTGTTAGATGCGTTACTACGTCATGGTTTACGTACAACACATCAGGTACTAAATGCAACAGGCCGTTTTAAAAACGCTGTATGGTAAAGTCTAAATAATATCATGTACTATACAACACAACATATACAACACAACTTATACAATTAAAAATAAATGAAATGATAAAGGTTTATCTGAACAACCAACTCACCAACTCTCTGTTCTCTATCTCTCTTGCCGCTCTCTACACTCTGCTCTCTTTTGTCCAGAGAGAGAAAAGAGAGTGTGTGGAGTATGCGCTCTCTTGTACAAAAGTGTTTATGTATCCATTGTTGTCAATAACAAATTTATTATTATCAAATTAAGCGTTTTTATGCTTGTGCTGCTTTGTTATTCACCAGTGAGTTAACACTGCAAGAATCACTCACATAATGTTGAGTTACTCTCTGGTAGTTTTTATAAATCTTTCATGAAAACATAAAAAGTAAAACTTTTGAAGGCTACTCGCCTGCATGATGCAGCCAGAACAAAAATAAAAAAATGCTTATCACACAGAAGTACAATGGACTGAAGGGATAACAGCTGAGTGTAATTCAAGCGCTTAAAAGTCCCAAGCCTTAAGGGCACAAGCAAATGGATGACCAACTACAGCTATTTTGGAGTATTTCTCAACCCTACTACGTACATATATAACATAATTGATCATTACAACATTTTAGTCAGGATTACGACCTAGCTTTTCACACCATAGATGTTTTGATGTTATACATGGGCGGCGGGAAGCTACAGTTTAACGTCGATTCCAAACGACAGATTTTTGAGAAACTATCCATGGTAATTTTTATTCCATCTCAGAGATTTTGCCAGAAATTTGCTGGCTGTTTTTCATATTTCCGTTTTGCTGGCTGATCTGGGGTTTGAACCGAGGCTTCACGTTAACGACTACAACAGACCATACATCCAGTCGTAGCTTAACACTTCAGACCCAAGCTTTACAAACTAATGAAATATGAAAGCTATTTTAGCTATAGAGTATTAGGTTAGGTGATGGATCCTTTCGAGGGGATAGGCCCCAACTTGAACAGCATTTAGGCCCATTATGATAAAGGCTAGTGCGTATTAAATGCGCAATGGTGGTCAGAATTTGTGAAGAAATGCTTCAGTTTGAAACTGAATTTCCAAAGTTTAGAAAGTAGCCATGGCAGTACTGAAGACTGTAATAGGGATTCGAAATAGACGTTCTTGTAACTTAAAAAGTCGACAACACTTTAAATAATTTTTTGTTAAACAACAAAACAGGTTTACTAAGCCCTAAAAGAGTTTCAGAAATAAAAGGCACCATAAAAATTGCGCTTTTGTAATAAAAACAAACACTAAATAAATCTCTCTCTCTCTTCCTCTCTCTCATGCATACACACTTACACACAGAAGCAATATATTTCTACTCTCTTGCATACATTCTAGATGTCTCTTGCTCTCACTATCTCTCTGAATGAATGATAAAAATCTCTTTTAATTCTATGTTTAGCTGTGTATGGATATTTATGGGCATGTGATATCTAATGTTGTTGTTTTCGTTGTTCTTGTATTTTTGTTCTTGTGTTTTGTTTTTACCCTAAAATTCTTAAATATAATAAAGTGTATTGCTTATTCTTCATTTATTTTTTAAACCATAACAAAAGGTTTATGGCCTCTTTTCAACGTTGTATGTTTTGGTTTTTATTCGGTTTTGTTTTTTTTTTGCTTTCTTTTGTATAGTGAATGTATGTATGGATATATGCATGTATGTATGTTACATGTGTGCATGAGTTAGTGAACTCGTAATATAAAGAAATAAAATTAATATTCTTATTTTGCTTTCTTTACGTTCGTTTTTCTTAAACGTACATTTCGAAACTTAAACTAACACATCGCAGCTATCCGCCATCCACCATCCACCATTCAGCGCATTCGTTCCCTTGTCCAGTTTAGAATTTTTTTATTTACCACGACAAAACTTACTCAGGGAACATTTTGACTGGCATATCTCATTATTAAATCTGATTGTTCGAAGACATTTGATTTTCATTGCCTGTTCGTTCGTTCGTGTACATGCAAGAGAATTTTAAGTATGAATGCTTTGTGTGTGTGTGTATTAGTGAGAGTGTATATAATACACATGCTCATTTGGATGCTGGCAAATATAGTGTTGGTAAACGATTTTTTTTTTCGTTTTGTTTTTGTATTTTTAATTCTCAGAGAGTTGTTTTGCGTTTTTTTTTCTTTTTTTTTTTCATTTGCAAAATAAAAACCGTCGTATTTTTGTTCGTGCGCGCTAGAATTTTTTGTCGTTGTATTTACGCTGCTGCTATTGTGATCGTTGCTGGTTGCTGGTTGTTGGCTGTTGTCGTTGTCGTCGTAGTCGTCGTTGGTAGCATCAATTTATATTGCGTTTGCAATATATTATTAACAGCAACACGTTAACTCGAAATTGGTTTCGTAGAGGGTAATTAGGCAAGGACGTGATTTGTTAACAGTTTCCGTTTTTAGTGCTTTTTTTTTTCTTTCGTTTAGATGCTCTTCTTCTTCTGCTGTTGTCAAACTTGGTAAGAGAATACTGTGTAGAGCATCATTTGCATTAATTCAATGGGGGGGGGAATATAAGCGAATTAGTACCACTGTATCACACTAGGTGGCGTTACAGAGATATTTTGTAATAATTCTGTTCGCTGATATGTTTCTCTTAATATTGTTTGAGCGCGGATTAAAAATGGCGTAAAATACGACATATTTTGCAGTTTTTCCTCGCTAAACACGAAAATTTCAAATGACGTACGCAAATGCCAAAATCAACTGCCGACAAAGAACTGTTTCAATTGCCCAGGGGTTCAGTATTATCTACAGAACATTTAAAAGCAATTGAACTGGATAAGAATATTTCGATGCATAATTTCTCCTGCTGAATAATGAGAAAATTGACCCTGGCAGTTATAAGCCCAACAGATTGGCCAATATTAGGTAAAAGTGGCAGATAAACCATGGTTATAAAGAATTTGCCTTGTATTCCGCTCAGTTTCCCAATTTCGATGTTCAATTCTCCTGCTGAACAGAAGAGAATTGCCAAAATTCGGTGGAAACGGTAGACAAACATGGATTCACGATTCTAAAGAATTTGCTGCGGTACGACTACAGTCAGTGCAGAACTATTCTGTCATCAAAGAACCCGTTTGTGTTTTCTGTAGACAACTTCAGACTTCACACAGAGATAATATATTTGACTCACTGACAATTAGGGCAGTTTAGCATAGGGTTTTACGGATACATTATAAAAATTCCATGACTTCGACGTTCACAACTGAAGAAAAATTGAGTGTTAAAGGCTGCACATCTTACTTACATACTTAATTACCCACTAAAAACCCCATTAAGGGATTTCGGTCTGCCTTAACACATCCTTCTAGGCGCCTCTGCTACTTGCGTGATTTCGCCAGTTGGTCACACCAATCGATGACAGAGCTTCCTCACTACATATCTACTCGAACTGAACAACTACTAACTAGACTATCGTAACGAATCTGCAAAATTTTCTTAAATTTTAAAGCATATTGCTTGCTCGGCAACGCTAACCAGACACATATCCCTTAGTTTTCATCGTTTCAATAATTTTAAATGTGCGATATGGCAACACTACTTATAAGGACATGATAATGACTTATTTTTAGTACATCATTACGTAGTTAAAAATGACTTTGAAATGGCATTACTTTGTAATCAAATTTTTCTTCTTCTATTTTTTTCATATCTCTGGTTACAAACGTGTTATATTGACAAACTGTTTGTCTAATGAGTTTAGAAATTAATGTTTTCTTTTTTTAAGCCGCTTTATTTGAGTTTTTCCGTTTTTAATTAAAATTAATTTGTTGCCATTTAAATTTAATTGTTCATGTAAATTTCATGAATTAATTTCAGAAAAACCAAAACAAAATTAATGGTTTGGCGCGTGTTTTCCACACAAAAAGAGCAAAAAAAAAAAACTGAAATTAAAACGAAATGTTTCTGATCGAATTGTTTTAATGCCAACCGCATGAATTGTAATAATTTATGCCTCAAACTTGCTACTGCGCCACCACTGCTCTACACTGTTGCTAATTATTTTAGGTGGCACAACGTTTTTTTGTTTTTTTTTATACAAGTTGACGGACGTTGCTTAAAAAAAAATGAAATGAAAATGAAAATGAAAATTGTCTGTCAGTTTCCAGTTTAATTTGGTTGACTAACCCCGCCAGCACGTTCATGTCATTTGTTACGAGAATTTATTTGAATTTCAACTTGTTTTAGTTTCAGCGTAATGCCTTAATTATATGGTACTTTACGAGCTATTGCAAGCAGCAGCAAGTTCAGCGGCTATTGTGTTTCGTAGATTGTCACACTTTTTCACTCTTTAATTATCTTAAATCTTGCTGTCGGCTGTTTAGCGTTACTGTTTGACCCCCTACACACAAAATCGTTGTTGTCATAATGGCATAAAAATACCAAAAAAAAATGTTCAAATTGTCCGTTTTAATGCAATTAAATGTTGATGGTGTTTACAGGTAAATTAACTCATGCCACATGAGCTAATTGCAAGGTTGTAAATGCTGTATGATGAGGGTTACGTTCACTAATGATCCGCATACATCCCGTGATTCATTAAACTAGGATAAGAAAAGGCAAATAAGAGCAGACATTGATCTTTTGTACTTCTCACTCCATGGCAGAAAACTTTGGTAATCCAAAAACATCTTCAAGGACGTACTGCGCTGGAAAAATAGAGGAACTTAGGAACTTACATATTCCTGCTCTGAGGGTTTTTTGCAGAAAAGAACAAACAAAACAAAACAAAACACTAACAAAACAACAAAGAAATTTCATTAATAAACAACAAAAAATGAATGAGATATAAACAACAATCAAATTACGATAACAAAACTACAAAGAAACAATAACAGATCGACAATAAACTTCTAGAAGTTGCCAGACTCAAAAAAATGAAGCATGAATACAACGATACCGTTGACAGTTAGTTCTAGTAAAAAAAAACGCAACATATTTACACTGTTGTATTATACACAGTGAAGTGTGATCCTCTCTTGGTGAGAACCAAAGAAGAAAAAGGTTGTCAGTTCTTTAATGCAAGTCTTTACATAATTTACATGGACCATTGCAAAGTATCTTCCAATTGTTAATTTTTCCCAACTAAGCTCTGACTCGGCCATGTCGTTCAAATGGAGGAGGATGCTCCGGCGAGACGGCTATTTGATGCGTGGATTTGCGGGATTCGGCGTAGAGAACGACCTACATTGCATTGGAAAGATAAGATCGAGGAAGCCCTGTCATTGATTAGTGTAACCAACTGGTGAAATCGCGCAAGAAGCAAAGGTTCCTGGAAGGATATGTTAAGACAAATCGAATTCAAGTAATAGGGTTGTTAATGGCCAATTAAGTAAGTAAGTAAGCAGGTAATCGATAAGCTGTATAATTCAGAACGATCATAATCCTGTCATCTATCCGTATTAAAAGGCAACTTAATCCGAGAAACTATTGGATATTGTGATGACCTATACGTTTCAAGATGTGGTTTTGTTGTCTGATCTCTCTATGACTAAGTTGTTCATGTTATCCTCTCTGTGAATAAGTGATCTTATCAGATAATTTGTACAACGGCGTTTAAAGAAGCTTCATTGTTCAGAATTCGAAAACAATTATTCACATTCCAAAACGCAAACCTACATTATCAAGCAGTTTAATCGCTATACCCCCAAGGAAAAATGTTTGCTATTTTACATATAATTTAACAAAATATGTAGCAATTCGGTCACAGAAATTTTAAGCAGGTAGCAACATTGATAATAAGAAAAAATATTTTATTAATGCAACCAACTACCGGTTAGTTTTTATAACAAATCATTTGTCAAAATCACTAGAATTATTAGCAAAAACAACCACTTGTAATGTTGTTGATATGCCGTTCTTTTCTTCACTATATTTTTCGCTGATTTTCCTAAGAAGTGAAGGGGATTTGTTTTGTTTTTGTTTTACAATTTATTAATGGGATAACATCACTCTGAGCTCAACAACAATAACAGGTAACAATAGATCGCTTTTTTTTTTCTTCTTTCCAACTTTAATAGTACACAGTATAGTGATGTGGTGTGGTGTGTTGGTGTGCTTACTATTCATTATTGATGTTTACGCAGTTGTTGATTTTAATGCCATTTACCAGCCAATAAACAATTTATTTCTTTATTATTATTTTTTTTGCCTTTTTGCAACTGTTTAAGTGCACGTAAACGCAAATGCATTTGCGGTTTAACACCAGCGTATACCACCACCAGCATCACCACCACAGAGTATTTAGGAAATTTATTAGCAGTATCAATAGTATATAATCTAAAGACAAGATTAACTAAGTAGCTGGTGTACGAGCATTAGTAGTCAGTCAGTCAGTCAGTCTGTCAGCCAGCTAGCCAGGCTGCTGTAAAGTCAACCAATCAGATATTCAATAGCATAGCATAGACTAGCTAGCATACAAGTACCAGTTAAGTGCAGTAGTAAAATAGCACATTATAAGCAATATATCTACTAGCAGCAGTTGCATGCAGTAACAGCAACAACTGCAAGCAACAGCAGCCGTTTTAAATTATCAATTTTAAATGAAAGAATTTATCACTTAATTATGTAGTTACCGTA
>QOCX01000020.1:457547-475926 GCA_005959815.1 Sarcophaga bullata | reverse complement strand
TCGCAACATGTTGCCAAAGTCCGGCTCTAGTTTTGACTAAAGCACGCATCATAAGAATCAATTGTCTGCGGCACAGCTCTTCATGGATATTTTCCTGGTTGGCATGGTTTCGAAAACAATTTTGTAATCTTAGAACAGTCATAATGACGTCATGTCTCCGTGCTGTTTAATAGTGTTTAAGCACAACTTTAGCAATGCAAAATCTACTTTTCTATAAATCCTCTTGAATATAAAACTTTTGAAATTACGATTGGAATAACTCAGTATAAAACCTGATATCCTTCTAGTTTCCAATATTATGTTCAACGAGCGTGTGAGAATAAATTACGGATTTTGAAAAATGTCTTAAAGTTATTACAGACACAAACCACGTGTAAACGATACGATATTTAAGTTACACACCCAATCAAAACTTAAATTTATTCAAAATGTGGAACGATTGTGTGAAAAGTTAATCCAATCTACCGTCAAGGTTGTATTTCTACTCAAGTGTTATTTGTTTACGAATATGAAAAATGAACGATCTAGGCTTCAGGTTTTGACATGTCAATTGAAGGACTCAACGCGAAGGACTCAACGTCCTTTGAAAACCGACATTCGTCAAGTTATAGACGAGATACTGTTTTAAATGTGAGAAAAACTGATCGAAAAATGCCATAGACGCAGCGATTACTGCAACCAACCAGGGACGGGCATTTCTATGCATAGCGGCAATATACAGATCTTGCAATAGTTCTCTACAGGTGTACAGAGGATTTAGTCGCCCAAGAGTAGGTAATTTTTTAAAAACAGCTTTAAAATTTACTTTTAAAGAAGATACAAAGCTGTTTAAAGAGGAGGCTTCTAAGTGATCATTCATTCTAGAATGGCATCCAATTTAAATAACACAACAATCTTGCATAAAGGTTTACAAAGAGTTATCGCTGTTTACAGCCTCAGTTCATATTCCTCCTCGAGAAGTTTCATTCTTTCTCACAAAGTTTATAAATTTACAACCAAACTTATAAACATTACCTCCACTTCTCTTCTGCAATGACCCATTTGCCTACCTCCATAGGCCAGAAACGGTTCCTAAGTATTCGTAAAAAAGTTAAACAAATTGGACTCTTTTTGGTAAGAAAAATTTCCCGAAACATATTCTTAACGAAAGAAATACCGCTATGTTAACCATTCCTTAAGAGATCAAAATAATCCTATCCGGACATTTGTCCTTCATATGTTCTACAAAACCAACCTCCCTTTCAAGTATATAAACGAATTGATTTCGTTGTTCATTTACATTCCAAGACATTAAATCCACTTTCCATATGTGCAACATCCATCACATTTTTAACGAAAAAATTTCATTTCCAAAAAAAAAAATCCTACCGATTAAAGGAACAACAAGCAACAACAACAAAAAAATAAAGCCTCTCAGAATTGAACGAAAAAGACGAACAAAATAGCGAGACACAAAAAAGGCAAAACAGCACGTTTGTCTGTCTGTTAGTCGGCCAGAGAAAACTGAAAAAAAACATGCGTTCTGCTGTTTTCAATAAAATGTCTTACAAATGATGGGCCTTTACTGTGGTGCTCTCACATTCGAGAGGTGTTAGAATGCAAGTGTAGGAGTCGTGCAGAGCGTACGCAAGTTCAAAAACGGCAGGAGGAATGCACTAACATTAAAGGCTCTCTTATATGTACGTATACTTTTACACACACACATACAACAGTTTTTATAATAAAAAAAAGAAAAACGGCATTCTTAACCTTGCATTAGGGATACATGTGTGCTTATGTGTCTTTTGAGAGAAGAGAAAAACAAAACAAAAACAAAAATAGTCTGTCTGATACACAATAAACGACAGACATTCAGATCGTCAGTTCAACTGTGAGTTGCTTGTGTGAGTTTGAAGTTGAATTGTTGGAATAAAGAAAAGAAAAATTGAGAAAAAAAAATACTTGCAGCATATAAACGAGTGTTTGTGCTTCAATGGCAGCAGTTTTTTTCTTGTGGCATAGAATTCCCTGGATCGTCTTGCTATGTTGTTGTCCATAATTTATAGGTTTTTGTATTCGTTATTTATTTTATTGTTTTTGTTGTTTGTGTGCGGAGAATTTGATTCTTTATCAATTTACGTTTATCTGCTTAACTTGCAGGCACTTCTGTTCATTTTTTCCCCTTTTTTCGTTAGTTATTATAGTCTGTGGTGGTTACTTTAGGTATTCAAGTGATTTGAGACACTTCCATGTTATCTCCCAAAATATCGACGAAGGTTTAATATGGAGTCCCATATCGGGATGTCAAGTTGTTGTGACATTGCTGCAAAGCCAAGACTTAACGTCACATGAAATATTAGGTGTAGTAAAACGAAATCCATTAATGCAACAATAAAAGGACTTTCTAGTCAATAGGCATTCGAAATGTATGAATTGCTAGACTGGGAAAAATCTTAGCATACGTAAGAAATGAGCCCGAGCCAAGGTTAAGCAATTGTTAAGTCTGATTGTCTTTTAGGCGTTAATCTGAATGCCTATGAGCAATCCTCCTTATATTTTTAAGTTGGATTGAATTCAAAAGAAGTATGACGTAGAGGTTATATTGCATGGCATTTGGGGTCCTGAGATTAAAGATTTTTAGGTCCAGAATTTATCGACCGAACTTGCCTAGCTAATGCTGATTTGTAAGTAACCCACATCTGCATACACACATACATAATTGATCATTACAACCCTTCATATAGCTTCTCGCTGCACTTGTGTTGTGTCGTGTTAATTTTATGCATATGTGACGGAACCTATAGCTTAAAGTTGACTCCGATCGATAGATTTTTTGAGAAACTTCTCATATAAATTTTATATATCCTCAGAGAATTTTTGCCAGAAATCTGCAGAGAGGGAGTTGCCGTTGAAATATTTCTTTCATATTTTCGTTTTGATATCTGACAAGGGATTTGAACCGTGACCTTACGTCTAATAAGTCACTACACTACCTACTAGACTACGGCAATTTCACACCATACCTCCAGACAATGCCATAAAAGGCAGTTTTTTGTTTAAACTGGTATAATGATATGACAACGCTTGCTGATAGGATCGAACTAAGCTATGCTATTAGGTAATTGGCAACTGTCAATTTTATGTAAACATCCGTAGAGTTGAAGTACAAAAATTTGATGGCCAATAATTGGTTTTATGTTGAATTTTAAAAATCATGTGAGTTCCTGTTTCGTTTTGATGTCTGACCTGGAGTTTGAACCGTAGTCTAACGTCTAATAAGCAAACACACTGCCTACTAGACTACGGCGACTACGCCCATAATCCTGACTAAAGGGTTGTAATGAAACAATTATTCCTTTCAAGAAAGTCTTAATGGACAACAAAATATCAAGACGATCCATTGAAGCACAAACACTCGTTTATACGCAGCAAATATTTTTTTTTCAATTTTTCTTTCTTTATTCGAACAATTCAACGCGAAGCCTTAAGCATTAGATTCCCTAAACATAAAGTCCATAATTTACTNCTGCTGAGAGGAAGTCGCCGAAGAAATATTTTTTCATATTTCGTTTTTGATGTCTGACCGGGGATAATAATAATTAACTCGCCTCTTCAAAATAGATAACAACGAAGATTTGTTCAAAGCCCTTCTAGAGACATGGATCGGTATTCCTTAAGTTCACTAGTACTCTTTCGGGTTTAGTTGAATTGTGCCTCAGTGGCTCTAAGTCTCAATGTAAAAAAACAAAAATTTTGTTTAACCTCCGCGTAAATTTCCGTGCAGCAACACGAAATCACCCTTATTCTTCCTTCTTCTTCTTCCATATTCCATAATATTTATGTGAATAATTTCTTCATATTTTTGTTGAAATGCATTAACGAGACAGCTGCTTAAACTTAAAATGATCTAAACGGGGAATGAATTGTATGCAACCTGGTGGTGGTTGGGCTACAACGCTTAGTTAACTTGTCTTTAGTTAAAGTGTTAAAAAGATAACAAAAAAAAAGGAAAAATAACGAAAAGGTGTTACAATATATTTCTTATTCAATTTTTTTTTCTTCCTTTTCTTCTCTTTTTCACTTCTTTCAATCATAAAAAAACATGAACTTCCCCTTCTTTTTTTTTATAGTTTCAGGGGATTCAGATGCCAACAATTTCTATAATTTAACACTTTTGGAGCAGCATGAAATAAAGAAAAACAGAAGAAAAAAAAGAGCAGAAAACCAGAAGATAATTGTTTAAGTGGAATCATAATTTTGTTTTTTTTTTCTTCTTCTTCTTCTGTATTCATATCTTGATTGATTGATATCTAAAGTGTTAAAAAAGAAAGAATTATAATGATGGCTTGGAATACGCTTGGGGTCATGTTACTGGTGAAATCGTACAGAATATATGGAAATTAAGCAACAAGTAAGTACATGCATATGCCACATGAAAAGCTAAAGACAATTAAAAAATTTAATATAATAAAGGGGGTACATACGTAAGTGTCTTGTATAGTAGTAATGTGGCAGTTAGAAATAAAGTAAACCATTTCCTGGCTTGAGAGTTCTAAGATGCTAGTCAACCTTTAATTGGAATGAAGAAATTAAATTCTCTTGAATGGAGATGCAAATGCAACTCACAGCGTTACGGGCAATTTGAGTTCAGAGATAAAGAAAGCCAGGACTAGAGAGACAGATGTTATAAAAGAATACTTATATAGTGGAAGGCAAGCCTAGTAAAGTCAAGATAAATATTGGTTGGTCCTTGTGACAGAGCTGTTTCTGAAGATACTCTGTCACAACTCTGAAAGACTGCTGAAATATTTGTGCCTATAAAATGTAAATATTGAAGTCGCCGTAGTCTAGTACGTAATGTGTTGGCTTATTAAACGTAAGGGCATGGTTCCAACCCCCTGATCTAATACCACAACGAAATAAGAAAAAATATTTGGGTGGCGACTTCCTCTCAGCAGATTTCTGGCAAAAACTCTGAGAGTAAATAAAATTGCCATGAAAATTTGCTCAAAAATCTGTCGTTCAGATTCGACTTAGGTCCCGCCATTCATATATGAAACCAATAAGTGGTGTGAGAAGCTATGTCATAATCCCGACTTAAGGGTTGTAATGACCAAATATGTTAATGTCTTAAAGTTGCATGTATGTTATGTATGTATTGTATGTATGTATGTATTATGGTTATGGTAATGTATGTATATGTATGTATGTATTGTATATTGTAATTGTATGTAAATGTTTATGTTATGTTTGTATGTTAATTTATTATGATTGTAATGCATTGTATGTTATGTATGTATTGTATGTTTATCGCTAATGTATGGTAATGAAATGTATGTAATGTTAATGTTATGTTAATGTATGTTATGTATTATTGGTATGTATGTTTTATGTATGTATGAAATGTAATCGGAATTGTTAATGGTTTAAATGTAAAATGGTTTAATGGGTTAATGGTATGTATGTAGTATGTTATGTAAGTATGGGAATGGTATGAATGTATTGGAGTATGAAAATGTTATGGACGTAATATGTACGTATTTGTATGTAATGTAATTTAAATGTAAATTCGTATTATGTTATTGGTAATTTAATGTATGGTATGTAATGGTATGTTATGTATGGTAATGGTATGTATTGGGTTTATGTATGTATGTATGTATGTATGTATGTATGTATGCATGTATGTATGAATGTCTGTAGAAAATATAAACCATATTCTCTCCATCATGGCATTTATTTCTTTCTACTTTCTCACCACAATAACGTACTCATTTGTACAAGCACTAGAAGCAAGGCACATCATTTAAAAATCACTTCCCGTCCTCATGGGTTAATACACTTTCTATAATTACCTGAGAACATTAAAACATCTTTTACGTTACAATGTTGCAAAGAACAACTTGCATTTGATAATTTAAATAAATATTACAATATATGCACTACTACGTATAATTTCTCAATGGATAATGAAATGCTGTACATCACGTTTATTTTTTGTTCTTAATCATGAGAAAGCTTTTTTTTTAATTAAATGTTTGAGTGGAAAAAAATCATAGAAAATATATGGAAAAGATTTGAACTGACAAACTGGGGTCTTTAACAGAGAATTTTACATAGACAGCTAGTACTAGAATTTAATCCACAAAAACTCGGGTCAAATGTCAATTGCTTTTACAATTACGCTCTTCTATATATACTTTAATACCTTGAACCAACATTGGATATATATGTCAAGGAGCTTTAAAAAAAGGAGTTCTAACACACTAGTTCCTGTACTTAATTTTTGCAGGGTTAAAAAAAAAATAAATTCCCCGACGAAGAAAAAAATAATGTTTTCTCCTACGTAGGTTAACACATAACATAACATAACATAGTTGGTCATTACAACCCTTCAGTCAGAATTACGACCTAGCTTCTCATACCACCTACGTTGCTTCTGTTAATTTTATACATGAGTGGCGGAACCTACAGTTCAAAGCCAACTCTGAACAACAGATTCTTGAGAATATTTTCATGATAATTTTATTTACTCTCAGAGTTTTTGCCAGAAATCTGTTGAGCAGAAGTCGCAGAAGAAATATTTTTTCATATTTCGTTCTGTTGGAGATGTTTGACCTGGAAGAGTTAGGGTTTGGTTCTTAAATTTTCAAGGAATTTCCATGAGTGCAAGTTCCTTGTGGAAATCTTTTTCGAAAAGTCATTCTTTCTCTACAACTAATAGGCCGAAGAAATCATTTGTACAAGAATTCGTATGCGAGACAGCACTTCCGAGCTGATTAGCTCTACAAATCTTTGAATATTTATGCATAATACTTGTGTAAAATGTTTGTTTGTAAAAAAAAAAATACATTGAAACAGATCGATTTGATAATAACAGTCAATTTTGAAGACATGAATCCATTCACAATAGATCTTAATTACTTGCTTTGAGGGGCACTTGCATGAGCACAGTAGGCTATTCGTGTGACACAAGAATAAAATGAAACAACTAGTTCAGTATCCTTCTGTACAACAATTAGATGCTGAAATCTCTAGTGAATTTTAGGAATACATCGAACTGTCTGGACTTTATCCATAATTCATATAAGACATGGGAGTTTTGATGCGAATCTATGTTACACTCCACTAAAGGCTTACAAAGTGCTGGATTACAGAACACGGTCTTGAGGCTTTCGTACGAAAAGGTTGAGTTCTGTGATGTACGCAGACTTTACAAAGGAAAAACTCAATTATGGTTTCTGTTTGTATTTTCTGTTATTTACAGAATACGGATTTGAAGAGATTGTGTCATTCACAATAAGTGTGACTTCAGACAGATTATAGAGATTATGCGGTGAGACTTCTAAGAATTGCCTGCTACTGTGAGTGCTATGGCCTAGCTTCTTGTACTCTTTAGTTTTCTTGCGTATATTGCTTGCAATATGGTCGTTGAAGTTTTACCTGAAACATTTATCAGTTCATGTAGATGTAGAGAAGATCGAAATTTGGCGTAAATAATTTCAAATACTGCTGCATTTAGTCAAGTGAAACTTGAAAAATCCTTTAAAAATGGCACAATATTTCGATTTTCTTTGGACACAAATAAGTGTTTCCAAAAAGAGGCAATTTGTGTAGCCTATGAGCCCTAAATAAGAAAAAATAAGTATGAAGTTTGCTTAGCAAATTGTTCTAAACTGCAAAAAAACAAATCCCTTATATAACCCTTTTAAAAATAGCCATTAAAAGAGTACAGAATATACAATCGAATGTATTACATCCACGTTGTCGCTGTACGTCTTACAAAAATAGATTAAAAAAAAGTTCATTTTCATTTACTCAAACGACTGACTGAGTTTTTTCTTGTCTTTTGGTATCAAAATAATTTAAAGATAGATAGACAACACGAGTAGAAAAAAAATTTTTTCCTTTAATTTCTAATATCATACCCCACTATTGCTAAAGATCTCCTTGTTCTCATCTATAAATTGCTTCTTCTTCTTCTTCTTCTTTTTGGTTTTTTGTAGCTGATATTTACGTTTAATTATCTCAACGAAAGATCATTAAACCTTTCAAATGAAAACAAAATGAAAAAAAAAAACGAAGAGAAAAACAATTTTTTTTTCTTCGTTTCTTAAGAACTCTTCATTTTTTCAAAGTTTTTAAAAGAAAATTTACGAACATCAAGAGCAATAAGAAAAACAAAAAAAAAAAACAAAAAAAAAAAAAAAAAACAACAACAACAACAACAAATTAAAAAGATCAGTCAAGCGTTTAGAAATGCCAGACATTGTGGCACAAAATGCTTGCAGGGCAGGCAACATCATTAGACTACAAAAAACAACAACAACAACAACAACAAAAAAGAATACTTTAAAGTGATTATATTCTATGACTTATACTTCCATTATTAGAAAAAAGGTAAAAAAGAAACAAAAAAAGGAGATGGAAAAAACTGTTTTTTTGAACGAGAAAAAAGGGGGGAGAAACTATAAAAATTTCAAAGACAAAGCTGGTTGATATTATCCAAAGTGATCTAAACATGATTTTTCAAAGATATTCTAGATATAAAATCAAAACAATTAAATTAAAGGAATAGGACGGTGAAGAGGCAAAATTTCATTTTGGATTTGAAGGGGAATGTAACCACAATAGAGGAAAAGAACGTTTGAAACCTTTTATAGCCACCATGTCTCCTAACTGACTTTCAAAATCACAAATAGAATGCCTTTTCACAATCTAATATAAAACCTTAGAACGAGGTTCACATAGACCTTAAACAAAGGCGAATAAGCCTGCAGTAACTTGTAAAGGAACTACAAAAAATATGAGTAGATTTTACCATAAGTCAACTTTAGTTGATGGTAACAAAAGCGTAATTATTTAAACAGAATTCCAGTAAATTTGTAAATTTCCCCTCCCTGGCTTTCGTCATTCATTAGCGACCATTAGGAAAAGGTCCTATGATGTAATCTTTCTCGAAAAGTTGGGCGACATAGCAGCAGTTAACATCAGGGGATTCTAAAGCTCCACACAGTATTAAACTGAATGAAACTCTGATCTGTGCTGTCATATGGATATACTGACATTAACGCCACGACTCAAGTACTATTCCAGGCTTAAAGTCTGCTGATCAGGCTCCAACTGATGGAATATTAAAGCCAATCAAAGGTTGGACCCATAAAGTTTACAAAGACAGTGTCCAAAAGCGATTGGGAAGTATGATTAAGAAGAATGATGAAAAGACCCAGCATGGTGACAAAGACGAAACGATTTGACTTTCTTTTCGAATGTGAATGAAAATGAATATGAGTGCGATCACTGCAGTATTTAATCTCTTTCCTCGAAACGTTTAGAGCTCCCGGCTACTGCAGCTCTAAATTTTAAAGTACTATTTGGTCTATACAACCTGCATCGTTGCAATTACGGTGCGGCATTTTGCTGCGTGGAACCTGCAGTACAGCGGTTTATGTAGAGTGACACTCGCAGCGTGGTATATACAACGCGGTATTTTTCTGCATGGAACCTGCAAAACAGGGTATATGTAGCGTGACACTTGCAGGGCGATATATGCAACACTGTATTTTACTACACAACATTTTGCAGCACGGCACTTATAGCGCGACATATGCAGCGCGGCAATATACAACGCGGTATTTTGCTGCATGGAATCTGCAAAACAGGGTATATGTAGCGTGACACTTGCAAGGCGGTATATGCTACGCGGTATTTTGTTATGCGACATTTTGCATCACGGCATTTATATCGCGACATATGCAGCGTGGTATATGCAACGCGGTGTTTTGCAGCGCGGCATCTGTAGCGACACATTTTTGAGTAAATTTTGTTCTGTTAATTTAGACTTGCATCGTTATTATCTTCACACACATCGGCAAATGAAAGATTATGCTTCCAAATAAAGGTAAAATATGATCCACGACGAGATAATTTATGACTCAATCGCTCTCCTCCCTTGAAACCTTTATTTACTATGGCCTGAAATATACAAACAAGAAATACTATCTCGAAGTGATGATTACGAAGTGATGATTACGTAGCATCTAATCAAATACATACTTTAGGAATTGTTAGGGATATTCATTTAACTTCTCCTATTGGCATACCTTCCCCATCTGAGAATAATAGTAAATTTTTCCAACTGCTGCAAACATAAAGAAAACAGAAAAAGGAGCAAAACACAGAATCACAATTAAATGGTAGTAAATTTCCAACTGACATGACACTTTCCTATTGCCGACTGTCTAACAATAGAATTTGATTGAGAAACAAGAAATGGAACCCAAAAGCCTTAAACATCTAGCAACATGTGTGCCAGTATTGTATCTAAAATGACAATGTTCAACATAAATATCTGAAGAGAAGGTCAGTTTTAATTGTTACCGAAAATAATATTAAAAACATGAAAAAAAGAAAACAAACATGTTTGTCATCTGAAAGAAACCTTTTCAATAACTCAACAGATGTTTTGCCTTTCTTCGTAGAAATAGGAAGATTCTCTCCTTAGTATTTTCCAATTGTCTATTCCATTCTATTCTTTTATTTTTTTGGTTTCTTTTCTACCTGTGCCACCATTCTTTTTTTTATTGTGTTATTTTTTTAGAATTTAATTTTAAATTTCTTATAAAATGTCACTTCAAATGTTGAAGCATTTAAATCAATGTCACCGTGACAATTGGTTATGCTAAGAAGAATGAACAAAAAAATGTATTGTGGTTCAGTGTGTGTTTTAGGCCTGATGAGGTCTTTTGATGTTACGATTTAAAGTTGTTCTGTTATTTTATGGGATTTTTTTTTCTAATTTATTTACGAACAAAAGTTCCCTTTTATTTGGAAATGTGTTTCAAAAAAAAATTCTTTTTAAAAAACTGTAGAATAAGGGCTATAGAAACCATAGAGAGAAACTTGGTGGTCTACTATAAAAATTTGTTGAGAGTTTATAGATCCATGTGGCTTACATATGGTATTTAGAGGACCTTGCTATATATCGACTAAAAACATGTGCCTCCCAAGTAATTGCTTTTAATTTTGCATTATCTAACAACGATTATATCTGCTGGCTGATTCGGTCATTTTTTTTTTTTTTTGGGTGTAGTTTGAACACTCTGTGAGAGAGAACAACTCTCAGCTCTATTCGGTAATATTTTAGATTTTATCCGAACAAACTTGAATAGATGCGATCAACAACCGAACACCAAATTTGGGATTACGTCAAGCCTAGAGTCTTTCTCCATCATTTGAAGAACTTGATGTCGACATAAAGCCCAACAATTCAGATTTGATTGCAAATATAAATAAAAATGGTTGAAATATTAAAAGATCCAAGCCTTCGCCAATTGAAGAACAAGAAATGACAAACTAGTCATCCAATTAACACCCCAAAGCATTTTAAATATCTATGAACGACCTTGATTGAATAAAAATAATGACAGATTTTTCATATCCGTCACAAGCAATTACAATATTGCCGTTCACATCCAATTAGACAGTGACTGTGGTTTTCATATTTGTAAAACGAAAGTTGTTCAATTGGCAACATTGTATGCGTATGAATGTGACATTTTTAGAAAAACAAAGCAAAGTTACAGATCAATTAACTTGGATACCCTACATTACGGCATATTAAACTTTTGTTAATAAATAGTTTTCTGGTAGTAAAGTCTATCAAACCAAACAAAATTTAAGGCACCGTATTCTAGAAGGCAGTATGATAGCTCCTTAGATAAGAAGCTGTGGTTCAAACCCCAGCTCAGACATATGGTACAAAACGAAATATGAAAAAAAGAATAATTTCTTTCGTTTTAATAGCTGAGAATACGTATACATAAGGTGGCCTAATGTAGTGCCTAAAGTTCTTGACTTACTGGGTATAGACAAACACTTTGATTCGACCGTTGACATGTACAGTGTGTACTTTGATGTATGGAACAAAAATTCATTAAATTTTCTAGTACCGTTTAATTTGTCAATCATGAAATGTTTTTTAACATTCCTTGGACTTGTTTTTTTGCAAATAAAAAAAAAAGAATTTCATTCATTACGAATATGTTTCGTTTCTATTGTTATTGTTGACTGACTATCCACAGATGTTTTGCACTAGACGTTGAAAAATTGTTCTGGTTTTTTTTTTTTAAATGCTGAAATGCATATGAGTTTTTAAATACAATAGTGATGCAAAAAATTAATGCAACACCCATGTAATGTAGTTATTGTATGATTTTAATTTTTCTTTGCTTTTGTTTTATACTGTAGATACAGATTTTGCTCATTTATCAATTGATCAATTATCAAGGTGACCTTCATAGTTGTTTAGTGTTGAAACACATTTTTTTTTTGTTTTCATTTGCTTTTTGCAGTTTCTTACTTATCGAGGTACTCCCTAAAATGGTGGTTTTTTGCTCAATCTCTCTCTCTCTCTCTCTCTCTCTTCTAAATGTTTACAAACAACAATTAAACTCTTGACAATAATTGACTGTTACAAGTATAACAACAACAACAACAACTACAACAACTAAAACATGTAATAAAATTGATTGCATGCAATTATTAAGATTTAAATAAAACAACAACAGCAACAACAACAACACCTCATATGTTACAAAACATGCATAAACTCGTGAGACCTACTACCACAATCGTAAAACATTTTTCGTAAACTAACGACACGACAACAAACGTTTGATACTCGTTTACCATAGAAGCAGCAGCAACATCAACATCAGCAGCTGTAGTGTAATTAATGTATGTAAATAATGTAATTAATGTCTCATAATTTACACACATAGAAAAAAAACGAAACGAAACGAAATGAAATGAGAAAAATTTAAATCACAATGACTTGAATCAAGAAATTATGATTGACTCTCGGGGCCGAAAAAAAGAAAAATGCTGCATGAATTTTTTTTATTATAAAATAATAAATAACAGAAGTCTTTTTTTTTTTTGTTTTTGTTTTTTTGTATTTAAATATGAGCATTATAATTATTTGTTACAACAGAAAACTGTCTGTCTGTTGTTTAATCGACTTTGAAGGTAAAATTTATATTTTCAATTAATTTCTGTAGTGAAATCAATCAATTTTCATTTTCTCAACAGCGTCATACAATTCATTTCGCTTTTAATCAACTTCAATGAATCCATTGAAACGGAAGTCTAATGAATCAATTCGTATAGAAGCGAATTAATAGAGTGACTGGTCTTATATGAAACAATAAAGTTTGTTGTAGAATAATGGTTAAACACAAAGATTCCATCAGATTCGTTGAAAGCATATCTAGAGGTTACCTTAAGGCCTCGTCCTATTTCCAAAAGCGGCAATCATGCTATGCACATGATTTTGCCTATACGACAAGCTCATTGAATAAAGCAAATTTTTTAGGATGCCAGACTGAATGTTATTTTTGACATTGACGTGACATTAATGATGTAATATCTTTATTTATGTGTAGTTTATATGATTATCTCTAGTTTTTGATACAAAATGAATTCCTGGCAACCTATCCTAGTCTATAAAACATACACAAGAAAAGCTAACTAAAAAGTAAAATTCATTTCAATATTAACATGGAAAAGAATGATTGGTGGTCTGGCAACTTGGATTGGAAAAGTGAACTAAGCCAACATATACAAGTTCAAGACGAAATAATAAAAATTCGTTTTCATTTTTTTGTATTTCAAAATCAAAAAAAAAATCGGTCATTTGCAAAAAAGAATAGACCTGGAGTAAAGGCTCAGTCATTTCATTTCAATCATTGCTCTCTTAAGTTAGATTAGAGAACAGAAAATTTCGCATAGCGCCTCCTAGGTAAAGTTATAACCGTACAGTAGTGTGTTTTGCACATCTGCTGATAATATTCCAGGGCACTCCATTTCAATATAGAAACCCTGATTCGTGTAATCAGAGTCAACAATGTTACTTTAAACTTCAAGAGAAATGTGAAAAGAATTCATCATGATGATTTTGATCTGGACTTCTTTATCGTACTGATCAGTTTGTAATGTAACAGAATGACGGTTTTTTATTCACATTTTCTTGGCCTGCTAAAAACGTTTTTTTGCTTAAAATAATCATCGAGGACCACTTTTTAACCCAATAGAATTTTACTTTTAACAAGAACGTTTCAGATTTGGTTGAAGAAACTTCTGATTAACTATCGGCTGGAAGAGGATGATCAAGCGAGACGGGTATTGAAGCGGAAATTAGTGGAAGTCGGCATAGAGAAAATCTTGTCTAAGTTGGAGGGACCATATTGAGAAAGCACTGTAATCGATTTGTGTGACGAAGGCGCGCTCAAAAAGCAGGAATATTTGGAAGAATATGAGAAAGCTGGCCGAAATCCGATAAAAGGTTCAAAGGAAAGGAAAATAAAAATACTATGCCGTATTAGAAATATGTGAGGCAGTAGTTTAAAACTGCTAACATATAATAAAGTGGTAGTAATATTAGATTTTGTGTAAAACCAACACATACATTGAATTATAACTTTCTGTATCAATTTATTTTTTTATATGCAATTTTAAATAAAATAAGTAAGAAAAAAAGAAATAGAACTCACCATCAATAATTTTTTCAGTCACAATCATTGTTTCCTCAATATTGGCGACATCAGCCAGCGTATAGAAAACACCTTAGAAAAATATAAACGAGAGAAAAAAAAACAATTTTATAAATTGTGATAAAAGCCATTTAAAATAGTTTCATGTAAATAAACAAAAATATCAAAATTGAACAGAAAACGAAAAAAAAAAACGATTGAAATGGGAAAAGGCACAACCGCAAATTGTTATTTTAAATTCAAATAAACATCGTTTGAAAAAATTATTTTGGCGCCACTTGAGTTTCTATTTTTTTTTTCATATTTTTATATTGAAAAAATATAAAATACCACGATTTGAAATGCAAATGGGTCAAAATAATTTCAAAGCAATCAGAAAATATTATCAATTATTTGCTTTTGTTTTTGTTGTTTTTTTTAAATATTAAGAAATACTACTACGCATATGAATATTTCTCAGAAATATTACAATTCATGAAAACCAAATATATTCCATAAATTATCGTAAAATTAGGGAACTAGTGTAAGTGGCTATTCACACTCAGACATATGTAGGCCATGAGACTTATGGTAAAGCCGCTTAATTTTGTAATCAATTTCCAGATCAATGGAAATTCAATTGCATCGTCAACGCGCTTCCTTTTTCTACGACATTTTCACCTCTTCTTTATCACTGTAACTTTTGCAAAAGTCTTTGGCCAGATAATAAAGACTTCCCCATGCTTCCACTATCTATCTTTAGCAGACTATGGGGTATAAGAGGAATCTATCAATAAAAAACTGGAAGGTTTTTTAAGTTCAGCCAATTCATCTGGCCAACCATTCCGATTAGAGGTCTATACGGTAGCTTCAAATTGTTTTTAAAGTCATCACGAGAGACTCTAGTGAAATTATAAGCGCCTGAGTAGCCGAGTGCAACAATTTTTCTGGAGCGGATTTTTTTTTTTTTTTTTTTTCGTATAAACCCAAATGGCTGATACTGCCGCGTACAAGATGGGTCAAGTGCCTTACAGTGTTAACTATACTTGGCAACGCCTATACAACGACATCTACTAACAAGCCAATTTACCCATTAAGCCTCCAGCTATCAACTCAGATTCATGAACGATGTGTGTTAGCCATCTGGCCATTTCCAATGGGTGAATAGTCTAAATAGTTCCCGAAGAGATGCACTATATTGCAGTGTGGTTCTCTAAATTGCCCAACTTTATTCTCCATTATTGAAGCCTCTACAGTAAAGGTATGCAATACATCACTATCACAGCATTATCTTTACTTTCTCGAGCTTTACCTCTAAACCAAGATCAGATGCCCACTCACTAACTATTCACAGATCTGTAACAGGATCTACAAATCAATTCGAAAGTGTAAGAATAATGTCATCAGAGTTGACAATTGTTTCAGCCCAGTCGACCTGTTCTAGCTAGGAGATCATTAGCAGATCGTTAAACGTCTAAGTTTCCATAAAAATTGAAGAATATTCTAACATGAAGTTCCGTTTCTCAATTCCATAATGAGATAAGCGAACTCTCTGGGGCCGGATAAACTGTTACAAGCTAAAGCTATTCAGTTTGGCACAGTATCTTGTATATTCATTGTGGCCTCTAGTTCTACATTTTTAAAAGTATCTACGACATCTCTATCACGTAAATTGTCCTTTTAACAGACCCTCATTCGTTGGATGTCGTTTTGCATATTTTCACCTTCCATACAAGGTGAAATGACTTCACGTTCTAACGTCGATCAGTGTCAGCGAATCTCTTCATGGTCTTCAATAAGAATAAAGAAATACTGATAACTCCTTGGACCCTGGCATACGGAAAGCGGGTATCCACAACGTGCCCACGAGTTTTCCTTTCCGTAGCCACCCAAACACTAATGAACGGTCACGTGCCAATGTCAAACAATGTTTACATATGGTTTGTTTGGAAGTTAAGAGTGATTTTTTTGACATTTTACAGCAACTTCTGCATAAATGCCAGGCAACTCAACTGCTCTGGTCGAAAAAGTTTGAAATTAATGAAACTGAAACAAAGCACACAAAAAAGGAATGCTGGAGGCTTTATATTGCCTATTGAGGGAACCAAAGTGATAAAATTAATGTAGGGTGCTGCTCACTTTATTGTCATTCCCTCTTTTTTTTTTTTTTTGACAACTACAATCAATGGATCTTAATTTCTCTCTCAAGTCTTACTCAATGCCTCTTGCCTCTGCTCGTCATTTTGTATGTATTTATGGCACTCATTTCACATCAAAGCTAATGTTTATAAAACTTTAAAATATTATTTAAATATTCATTATTTCAACTTAAACAATAACAATAACAAATATAAACGAAATGTATCTCTTTAAGTGTACTTGTGTCAACTAAATTTAACAACAATTTGTTTGGCGCCATCATAATTACGCCGGTTTTTTTTGTTAGCAGAAAGGGGAAAAACTGAACAAGAATCTCAAATTACTTTCATTTCTTTCAATACAACAATAACAATAACAATAACAATATTTCATTTGACATTTAATATTTGTTGTTGCTAGTGCTCTTGACAATTAATAGGAAATAGGATCGGTGGTATCTCGTTGAGAATATTTCTACAACACAAATCAGGGAATTTCAAAAGAAAAATTTTCATTTTCATTCCGCAATCGAACAATAATTGTTCATTCGAACATTTTGTTCAATTATCATAGTCGTTGAATGTATTAAAAATCGTTTAAAGTTCGTTTTATAAGATCCGTAGTAATAACGACAACAGCAACAATAACAACAAATCATATTAAAATTTAAATATTATGGCAGCAATAACGATCAAGAGTTGCTGGCGGATGGACGCAACCGACACCCATCCGTATTACGTAGATACGTTTAACACTGCTAAGAGTGGGCATATGTCCGCTTGATAGAAAATGAAATTAGAACTCTGACAATGCTGATATTCACGTAACTAAAGTGAAAAAAAATTGCATTGCAGCCGTTGACACCTCTTGTTCTTTGTTCGTATGTTTGTTGATTATGTTTTGAAAGTGTTGCCTGTACGTTTGCGCTTTTAAGCCAATAAACCAATCATAAATAATTTAAAACATTTCATTGATTTGTTTTAAAAAACGAATTGTCTAAACAATCACCATAAAGAAAGAAAGAATGTCAATTGATTTATACTGACTTTGATTTAAAAAAGGGGAATTCCAACCAAAGGCGACTGGCTCTGACTGGTAACACATGTTTTGCTGTCAATAAAATATAATGTGATCGCGTTCTTGATAAAATTCTTAAAATCAAGGAAACATTTTAACAAGACCTTTAAGTTTTCTTGTAGACGTTTGTGGCTTAAGCAAGCTCTAGGTTATCTAACACCGTTTGTGTGCAGAGCAATATTTTTTTTATTCGTATAATTTTCCTTGACAAAGTATATTGAAGGATCAGCGTTCAGGATGTGAGTTAGACGATGGTGTTTACAACAACAAAATGATGCTATGACTTATGGATGTTTGCTATAATAGTCGCGCCCGAAATGGGGTATTGGATGTCTGAAAAATAGTATTGGATGTCTGACAAATACCTCGTGACGGTCTTTCGAATAAAGCGAGCAGGTGGATTATTCTGCAGGATGCGATTCTGGGCGTTATAGAGATGAAGACATGCAATCAAAAATTATTTGAAAAATAGTACGTTAAGTAACTTCCCTGGTTACTTCTTGTAGGTCACAAATTCTGGTGATCTTCACCCTTGCAGTCGCTATTCTGAGCACACTGTTTTAGACAAGCTGAAGACATTTCTACTAAATTTCACTAAAGAACGCAATTCTTCTGCCGTATTTGATGGGTTTCGGTTTGTAGGCATATTCTTT
>QOCX01000020.1:420943-449299 GCA_005959815.1 Sarcophaga bullata | reverse complement strand
TCCAAGAATACGCAGTTGACTTTCAATTGGGGAAAATGTACAGAAGAAAATGCATACGAAAACAAACAAATGTTGTATGCAATAAGGAAAATTGAAAAACAAAATGTGTTTGGAATAAATGCCAGCTCAAAGAATACCCTCCTTCTATGCGATGAGGCATGATTGAAGGGAGATCCAACAAATCTTTTTTCATTTCATTTCTTTAATTCAAATTCATTTACAAAATTGAACTTGAGCCAGGTACAAATTAGAAACGTTTTCTTTGTTCATAATGCATTTTTGTCATTCTTTGTGGGTGCTTAAGACCATTAGAGAGCGTTTACCATTTCAGAATTTATAATTGAAATTATTTTTTATGTTGCAACAGCAACAAGAACGAAAAAAAAGTTTTTTTTCTTCTTCTTACAATTGAAATCACTTGTAATGCATTAAAACGTATGCATATAGATGGACAGACTAGAGGACAGACAGTCGTTAGTCGTTCCTTTATTTGAAAGTCATATTGATATGCACATGTAATGTAAACAAACAACCATTCAACCAACTAGTCATAGCTAGCCATTGCTAGCCACCATATAACATGCTGGACAAATTGGAGCACGTGCAAATTATAGAGACACTCAAATGAACGTACGATACGTACGAACGTATGGTACGTACGTACGTACGTACAACACTTTAGTTTAATTATTATTAACTATTCATTATTATTGTTATTGTTATTTCAATAGCAACTATAACAACAATTCAATTCAAATCAATGGCAATAATTCAAATATATTTTGCCATAAATGACAGCAAAAAAAAAAAAAAAAAAGAACCCAAAAGAATATCGACACTTGCCTGCTGTCAGTTATCTAAAGCTATGGGATATAGGTACTGCACTTAATGACATTTTCCGAGTAATAATTGCGAATCAAAATTGCATAAAACTTTAAATATATTCAGGAACTTTGCCACCACAAACTGGAGGGAAAGAAAGTGCTCATAAATAAGAATGCACAAATAATTCAATGCACCATTATTCAATCAGTCGTCATTTAAGTGTTCCACTGTTTTATCTATAATGCATTGAACGCAGTATTGAGGAACTTTTCTGATTGACTTCTTCCATTTCTCAAGTGGTTTAACTTTCTGACCCATCTCTGTCATCGTCTTTGACGCTAAACTTCCTGAAAGCGAGAGGTGAAGGAGCTACTGGTTAAAACTATAGAAAATTTAAAACCACAACGGCTACTTTGTTCCTTATGCACTGCAGTTTGAGCCTAGATTGCTAGATAGTTTATAGTTCTTATCACTAGACATGGTTAAGGCTTCAAATAAACCTAGCATTGCTGCTCCGTTAGAAATTAATATATCGCAGTCAACACCAAATGGCAGAAAAACTTAAACCTACAAGTGGCCTTAATATAGTCAGAGACCATCTACAGTGAATTCGAATTTATTCTACAGAATATGATCAGCCTGTTGATAGAAATTATTGTGGTAAAGAGTTACCTTAATACTGGGACCACACGATCTGTTGTACTCCAGTCATGTTTACTTTTTGCCCTGGCAAGCCTCAGGGTGCTGCTCGGTGTCAACAATGTCAATTCCACTTGCAGTACCTGGTGTTTCCTTCACATATATACATACAACTCATCAGTCAGGATTACAACTTAGCCTCTCACACCACTTATGTTGTGTATGTTAATTTTATAGCGACAGATTTTTTACGAAACTTTTCATGGCAATTTTGATTTATTCTCAGACTTTTTGCCGGAAATCTATTGAGTGGCAGTCGCCCAAGAAATATTTGTTTATATTTTGTTCTGATGGAGATGTCTGACCTAGGGTTTGAACAGTGGCCTTACGTCCAATAAGCCAACACACTGCCTACTAGACTACGTCGATTCACTATGGTAAATCTCAGGATGCTGCTCGGTGTCAACAATTTCAATTTCCTATCCAGTAACTGGCATTTCTTTGAGGGAAACATACGTGACCCTAATGGGTTCTGGCGAATGTGTGTAGAAGCTATTTCACAGCTTTTTTTAGTGCTAGTCTCTGCAGTCCACTCACTTACTAATTAGCATTAAAGGCCATCCTGGCAAGAACCCGAGTGTAGGAAAAATCTGTTCTAAAAACCAATCAAATTGTTTAATTTTTTTTTAGAGAATTTTGAAAACCTTTCTTTGCTCTTGCATTAGTACAACTTTTGATTAGAAGAATTCACTCTTTTTAAGATCTGTCTAAGAAAACAACCTGTTGTACAGCGAAACAACTTGCACTGGTTGGTGTTTTGTCAAGAATAAACACTGAATAAATGAGTGAATGAATGAATGAATGGTTAAGAACATGTTTACTATTATTGCTTTTGTTGTTGTTGTTGTTGTTGTTGTTCGTATTATTTATTTAATATTTAAATTAAAATTGCAAAAGAAAAGAAAGAAAAAAAAAACAAACGTTGCAGTAGTTGTTGCTGCTGTTACTTGATGTTGATTACATTTGTTGTTAATTCTTCAAAGCAACAGCAGCAACAGCAGCAACAGCAACAACAGTAGAACAAACAGTGACAACCGTACAGTGAATTATGCACAATATTCACTGAATGTTTAAAATTTATTTCTCTTTTCCTATTGCCTGAGTGCCTGCCTGCCTGCAAACTAGCTGACACAATAGCCAAGCATACAACGCTACAACAACAAATAAAAAAAAATAATCTGCAAGTGTTTGTTCATTTCGACTGTTAATGTGTGTGATTTTTACAATTCTATTCTCTTTCAAAAAAAAATTTTTTTTGTTTTTTTTTTTTTTTCAAGCAATTTATTTAAATTTGTTTTCTTACGATTTATTTCTATTTAAATTAAATTGTAATTCATTTTTATTTTTCAAAATCGTGCCTTTTGATTTGAGTTGATTGCAATAGGGGGTGGGTGATTGAGTGAGTGAATGCATTTCTGTCCTAAGTTTTTAGTTTGAATTTTAATATGCACTGTTGGCTACAAGACATTTAACATTTTATGAAGAAATAAAATCACAAACAACTTGAGAATATTAAATTTCATTTTAAATGGTTTTCAATTTGTATTCAAGAATCTAAAGAACGAAAGAAACAAAAAAAACTACCAATCATGTTTTTTTTTTGTTGTTTTTCTACTCGTGAAAATTGAAAAACAATTATTTTTTCCTAGAATTGAAATTTTTTTAGTTTAAAATTCTGATGGTGATAGAAGATAATTTATTATGGCCACCTTAGATTTTCCAAAAGTGTTTGAATGGCAATATATTATCGTCTAATAAACTAAAGCAGCTTGTAAGACATATCCTGCAAGTGACTTTAAAAAGAAAAAAAAAAACAAATTATTCGAAGCCAATATACAGTATAGGCAAATGCCACCTTATTACACCATGTTAGCCTTAAATTAATAAAATATTTAAAAAAAATTGAAAATTTTCAATTAAAAAGTTAGAAACATTTCAATAAAATAAATGAAACAACGAAATCTTGGCAGTAGCTAGTAATAGAGTGAAAGTAAATAAAAAATTTTAAACAAATCTAGGTCAAACCCTTGTTGGCGCTTTGTTTGTTTAAAAAAAAAAAAAAAAAAAAAAAAAAAAAAAAAAAAAAAAATTTAATTTTAATTTTAATTTTAATTTAAAACGTAAAAATATTCAAATATTTCATATTGAAAATTCATAAGATCAACACACACACACACACACACACTTACACACACACCTTAAAATGCCAAATAAACAAAACAAAACAAAAAAAATTTACTTTCAAATTCTAAAGAAGTCAATGATCTTTTCCCCCCAAAAAAAAAACCAATATCGATTTCAATTACACCCACACGAACACAAACTCATAAAGAAAATAAGGAAAATATGAAATATCACTTGTAAATTTCATTTACATTTCATTATCGGCATCAACATCATTATCATAATCATTACGATCACTATTCATAGCTTTTTTTTTTTTTAGAAATAAACACGAAAAAAAATTCAATAAAAAAAAAAACAAGGAAGGAAAGAAAATGGCTAAAAGAGATCATTTTTCTAAAAACGATTACGGAATGTAAACAATGTTGTATTTCTTTCAACACACTTAAATTAATTAAAAACTCAAAATTGAAAGAAGAAGAAAAAAAAATAATCACCACTAGAGCAGCCACAATAAATGCAATCGATGACGTTGCCATGCCTCAAAATTTACTTTTTAATTTTTTTAATGCATTTTTTTCTCTTTTCTCTGTGCTACAATAATTTAAAAGCAACCTGATCATTTAGAAATTGGTTTGAAATTCATCCCTGTGGTGGCACTGGTTGTAAACAAATGCTTATTGCCCCATATGTGGACTTGCAATGTTCACAGCATGATTTTAAAGGCACTCTGATTTTGATTATGACCGAACAAATTGTTACACAGAGATAGCGTAATACGCTCTCAATAAACAGTAAGTAATAGTTTTAGTGTGAAATTATTTTCAATTTGAAATTAAAAAAAAAATAGGAAATAGTTTTGAAAAAATATAGGGTTTTTAAAGTTCAAGTTTCTTTTTAGGAATAATACTGAACTTCTCTAGACAAATTATTCTTTTATTTTTTCGTTTAGTAAGTGTCCAGTACTAAAATCAACTGTCTTAGTAGACATACAACCTGCTACCTTAAGTTATATTTCCAGCAACCAGAAGCATTGTTTAGGTTCTATAGAGGGTCCTATTATGATAAAAATGAGCATATCGTACTACAAGTCCTGTTTTACTAGTCATTCTGTTCCTCAAGAATCTTACGATAACATACATGCGTACAGAATTGGTCATTACAACCCATTAGGATTACAACCTAGCCTCTCACATCACTTATGTTGTATGTCTTAATTTTATACATAAGTGGAGGGAGCTACAGTTTAAAGTTATTTCCGAATGACAGATTTTTTGAGAAAATTATCAGGACAATTTAATTTTCTCTGAGAGTTTTTGCACAGAAAGTCGCCAAAGAATTAATGTTTCAGGGTTTGAACCGTGGCCGTCCGTCTAATAAGCTAACACACGACTTACGGCAACTTCAATACTAAAATCCCCAAATGCTGAAGAACAACAGAGCTCTCCTCCTCCCATGCAAAAATCGTAGTAGAGTATTCTGAACTTTTAGTCCATTATGTTCAGGCAACAAAGGCCCTTATGAGTGCAAAGAGATTTTTAGGATGAATTCTAGATAACTTAGTAGCAAAATAGGTTCTTATTTACCTACCTTTCAAGATAGGAATAGCAGTGTAAAGCATGAATTTTTTCAAAATAAAATTGATATTTCCTATCTCTCCGGCCACAGTCGCCATAGTCTAATTGGTATGTTGGCTTATTAGACGTAAGGCCGAGGTGTAAACCCAGGTCAGACATCTGCAACAAAGCGAAATACGAAAAAATATGACTGAGGCCTCTCAGCAGAACAAAACCCTGAGAGGAAATAAAAATGCCCTGATAGAGTTTCACAAAAGTCTGTTGCTCGGAATCAAATTGAAGCTGACGGTCCCACCACTCATGTATAGAATGAACACACACAACATAAGTAACGTGAGAAACTAGATCGTAATTCTATCTGAGGGGTTGTAATGATGAATTATGTATGTTAAGTATGTACGTATTCTTTGTCTCCGCATCCAGATATCTACACAAGAGTAACCTGAATTTGATGCGGTTGTGTTATTATAGTCTTAGCCAGGTAGCTTGAGAGACAACACAAGAATAAATTGATCAGAGACGATTTGCTATTCGTCAGTAAATAGTTGAATGATGCTCTCCGGAAATAGGAGGCCATTACCGTAATGGGTGTGCAGGTTCTATTGTGCTATTGTGGCGCTTGGTCTCATTGAGATTCTCGCAGCCGATACTTTAGCGAAAATATCTGGTACAAGCCAATTAAGAATAGAGTCAACTATGTTGGATGAACAAAACGATGAAGTGTTTTAAGCAATTCTGTGATACTAACCTTTCTCCAGAAAGCAATTTTAAAAAACATATCTCGTCTTA
Organism: Sarcophaga bullata; assembly: GCA_005959815.1. Lineage (NCBI taxonomy): Eukaryota > Metazoa > Arthropoda > Insecta > Diptera > Sarcophagidae > Sarcophaga > Sarcophaga bullata. The sequence goes on along the minus strand of QOCX01000020.1, from coordinate 443,285 downwards.
ATTATTTGGTTTATTCAACACAAAATCATAAACTTTCTAAAAAAAAATAATGAAAAAACTGCAGTATGCCGAAATCAATCAAATTGTTATTGATTTAATTCCCCGATAACATCAAGACTCTTTAGAGATCGTGCTTTATTTATAACCCGAAATTGTTTTCAAGGCACATACATACACAACATACATACGATATTTTTAAATTAATTTTAATCTCTGTAATGAAGAACAACGATTTAATGCCATGTAAGACATAAATACTCTACTAAATACGTGTTGTATTTAGAAGAAGAAAAAAAATCCATTCGCTAGCTCCTGCTCAAATTCATTAAATTTGAAAACAAAAGAAAAAAAAAACGAAAAAAAGTCATTAAAGAGTTTGTTAATGATTTAAATCTCTATGCAATGATTTAAACCCAAAAAGAAAAAATACTAAAAAAAAATATGCTTCAAAACAAGATTAATGATCAGCATTGGATGATGCAGAGCAACTCTGCAGCAATAACAGCAGCACCAACAGCAGCAAATGAACTCCACATACTCGTGTGTCTATTCCAATTTTTGAAATCTTTAACCACATGGAAAATAAAATAAATTTTGTTGATCTATTAAAAAAAAGTTTCAAAAATACTGTACATGATGTCGTAAAGAAAAATATAAAAACAGAAAAAGTAAACTCAACTCTTTAAAGATTTAAATTAAGAAAAATAAATCCATAAACAAAATTCGTTCGTATCACTAAATCTAATGATTGTTCCTATTTTACTAATGCAAGTTCGTATGTGTATTGTTAGACCCCTACACTAACGTAAGTGGTCATGGGTAGGGTTTGTTACATCGCAGGCAAAATGTTTTTTCATGAAAGCGTTTGGATCAAAGTAATAGGACAAGTCCAAGAAGGAAATCGTCAGAACAATACCGGCAATCGCATATACCATCTAATACTTGGACTATTTATCCAACCTAATAACAGTACTAAAAAGGTAATGAAAACTGTGCCAGTAACTTATAGGTCTCCCACTAAAAGGAAGACTTTTTCAATTGTGGCATATAATACTTCAGCCAAAAGCCAGCGTAATCTACTAGGTAGTGTGTTGGCCCATTACACGTAATACCACGGTTCAATCCCCAGAGTTCAGTTCCCCGAACAAAACGAAAAATGAAAAAATATTTCTTCGGTAACTTCCTCTCAGCAGATTTCTGAGAGTAAATAAAATTGTCATGAAAAAGTTTTTCAAAAATCTGTCATTCGGAATCTAGGTCTTTAAACTGTAGGTGCAGCCATTCATGTAGAAAATTAACACATTCAACATGGGTGGCGTGAGAAGCTAGATTGTAATCCAGACTGAAGAGTTGTAATGACCAATTCTGCATGTATATTGAAGCCAGCCCAGGCTACATAATACCGTAGCATCATTCATTCTCCTGAGGTTTTGCAGACTAAACGGCCACAGAACAGAGAACACAGAACACTGTCTCAACGTAACCCAGCTTTAAAGGTTGCACTAAGGATAGTAAAGGATGTATTCAGCAACCTGTTTAGTAACTTCCAATAAGAAGTTGGATTTTATAATAAATGGAAGAACCTAGACCGATGAAATCTAGAAGAACTATAATCGTACAGGATAATTTGTCTCCATAATAAAATAAGATTACAGTGAATGATGAAAGATTTTCAGTATCTCGCTTAAAGGAGAATAAACCCGTCTGTTGATAATCTGGAATACGTTAGGAAGTGTTTCTGAATCGGTTTATTTGGTTCCACTAGTCAAGAACTACTTTCCAAACCAGATAAATCTGTCATTGACAGATTCGAATGGTTTCAGTAGGTACATGAGTTTCATAAAACAAATGCTTTGGAAACATGTCTGCAAATTCTAGTTGCCGTAGTCTAGTAGGTGGTGGTGTTGGCTTATTAGACGTGAGGCGTCGGTTCTAACTAAACGGAATATGGAAAAATATTTCTTCGACAATTTCCATTCAGCAAATTTCTAGCAAAATAAATAAAATTCCTATGAAAAGTTTCACAAAGATCTGTCTGGCGGAGTCGACTTTAAATTCTAGGTGCCGTCACTCATGTATAAAATTAACACACACAATGTAAGTGGTGTAAGAAACTAGGTCGTAATCTAGGCTAAAGGTTTGTCATGACCAAATATATATGTATGTCCGCTACCTACGATCTGGTAAAGGTCAGATCAGGAAATGCTTTTCTAAATCAATTAGGTTCATGGACATAATGAATGAAATGTGCATGAAAATACCAGCAAAGTTGCAAAAAAAAATCTCCCTAGAATGATGCGAAATAAAGGGAGAACCTCTATACCTAGTAAAAGGCGACTACTGTTAGGGAAATCGAACACAATAAAATAGCAGTCGTCGACTGCATGAAAGACAACGATAATAAATTCGACCAAACAAGAGGTGTGCTCAACCTACTCGAAAGAAAAGCCTAAAAATCATGCCGGAATCATCACACGACAAAAGGACACGTAAAATACCCTGAATTTCTAATACGAATAAAAGGCACAGATTCAGCATTCAGTTCCTTAGAAGTTGGTAGTAAATCCCTCAAGTTAATTCACCTAAAAATTACTTCGAAGAGTATCATTAAGTCGTTGCCAACTGATTGTCTGCTTAGTAATAAGGGGTGTCTGCTATAAATCTATTTTAAGAGATTTTTATTTATCAATTTGGGTTTTATGTTGCTGTAGTTGTTGTAGTTGTTGCTCCAAATAAGAAAAAACAATAAAAAAAACAAAACAAATCATTAAAATGAATTCACTGATATACTGCTGCTGACAAACAATCGTCCAACTGAAAATGATCTATTGAAGCTCTATTGTATATAGAAGGGGGAAATGACGTATTTAACCAAAAATTATACACATGAATAGAGTTTTGCATTCAAAAAAAAAAAGAGGTGTGATCAGTATATAAATCACTAGTCTAGTGTACTCGTATATGCATATATAAGACGAGTGTTGTAAAATTTTAAATGTCAGACATACAATGTGGAGCGGAAAAGTTTTTACACATAAAAATTTAGGTGCTACTTGATCCAAAGGTATTTAAGAAGTTGAGTTAGTATATGAAATGAAATCGAGGGGAGCTTTATAGTTCAAATCTTGTACAAACTTGTCTTAAGCAAGTGGTAATTCAAAGAACTCTGACAAACGAGAGGAGTTTGAAGCTTCTATTCTGTCTCTATTTGTCGCACCTAATTATGGTGCAATTGCATTGTCTCTCTCTCTTCCTTTTTTCTCTGCTTTTTACTCACACAAATTATTTCGTAATAAAAAAAGAAAATTCACAAAATCTGTTATCTAATCACTCCGTTCGAACAATTAATTTTCCTTCGAGATTATTTACAACGAAAAAAAGAGGCATATTTGCGTGCCGCACAACAACTTGTAACATCTGCAACATAAAAAAAATTTATTGTGGCCACAAAGCAAACAAATAACGTTTAATGACCAAATGCTTCTTTACTTCTTCGTTTCGCCAAGTGCAACCGTTTCTTAAACAAGTGGCTTTAAAAAAAAATTTATTTCGTAGACGGTTTTAAAAGTTGCTAGGCGAATAGCGGCCAGTGGTTGTGATTGTGTTGGTATGGCAATTAAGTTTGATGTGTAACTGCACTTAATAAATATTTTGGTATAAAAAATATTCTACAACGGCTGTCTGTTGGTACGTCTGGCTGCCATTGCTACCTTGGTGCACTGAATAGTAAACAAAAGGAGGCAAATATCTCTCAAGGGGTTTGTCTATCTGTCGCTGTTGTATCTGAAAGCAATTTGTCTAAAAATAATTCTCTTTTATGCCACATATTGTTCGGATTTGTTTCGTTTTCTTCTATTTGACTTTCATTCTACAAATTGCTTTATGTTTTGCTGTATGGATTTCAGGGGGTCCAAGTTAGGAGCTAGGCTTCGAAAAGATGTGAAAGCTTAAAATTAATTAGCACGTGTGTTCTTTAAAGAACTCTGTGAGTATCACTAGAATCTAAGAATGCATTTTGGTACTGCTTTACTACTCTAGAAATTGACAAAACTTAACATATTTGCGGCCAAATTTGGTCAAATAATAATTGATTGAATGGAGATGGATTATGAATTTCGAAACAATAAGTCAAGCGGTTACAAAGAACCCCCTTTAAGATGATTTTCTATTACCAAGAAAAATATTTTTCCCGAAATTTGGTCTGACCGCAAGCCGATAAGAGCGTGCTACTTAGAAGTAAAAACAAACAAATTGGATGTATAAGTGACCTTGAATGATGTTCATGACTGTTAGACTCACATAGATACATATATAGACTACTTCTTCGATAGCGAGCATTGGATTAGAAGCTCAAATAATTGGCTGAAGCAAGATTCTCTCGTCGTCAAGTTGCCGTATTCTAGTAGGTAGCGGTAGTAGGTGATGACAGATGCTGTATTCCTTCTAACAAGTTCATATTATTGATGTTGACTCCAGCATCTCTTCTTGAAATTGGAGAACTAAGATCGATTTTTTGAAATCGCCGTAGGCTACTAGGTAGTGTATTAACTTATTAGACGTGAGGCCACCGTTCAAACCCCAAGTCAATATTAGTTCTTCATCAACTTCATCTCAGCAGATTTCTGGCAAACACTCAGAGTATAAACAAAATTGCCATGTGTAAAGTTGCTCAAAAAAAATCGGTCATTCGAAAGTGATTTTAAGTTTAGTGTTGGTCACTCATTATAGAAATTAACGCACATAACATAAGGTCTGGGAAACTAAGTCGTAATCCTGACAAAGGGCTTGTATGTTTGTGCGCAAGTCTCTCTCTCTTGAAATGGAATAGGTGCTGGCTTAATTACTTTGCTAATTTAGCAGGAAACACGCAAAGAGCGAAAGATGTAATAAGAAAAATGTTTGTGTTCCATTACAACCGTAGCCTACACACGTGTTTGAAGATGCGAAAGAAACCCAGAGAGCTTGGCTGAGAAGTTTTGATAGATCTTGCATGTGACTTGACCTTGCCCCTTCACCTTATCATTTCTTTCGATCTCTGGAAAAACTCTCTTAAGGAAGAAAAATTTAAATTCCTTTCATTAGCCTACAATATGCAATTGGATGTGTGCCTCACTTAGAAAACCCAAAACTGCGGGATGCAAATATGGCACAGATTTGACTTAATAAAGTAAAGCTCGTGTTAAATATAAAAAAGAAAAATATTTTTATTAAGCCGCACCGTTTTAATTCACATATATTATCCATTGTATCTGATAATGTCCAATTTATCATAAATTTGTTGCAATTTCCAATATATGAGTTTAACAAACGCGTACTGAATGCAAAACTACAAATGTTACATACGAACGAAATGTCATTACGATACGAGTGCATACATGGCATGTGGTTTCTTTCTTAATACATATTTGAATTGAAATAATCTTTTAAATAAAATCTTTATTAGGTTTTTTCGCAAAGCGATTAAAACACTGGACAACAAAAGCAAAATACAAATGAAAAATAAGATCCTTTTCATACAAGATCACATGCAATTGCTCTATCGAACCTGTAGATGAGTGCATTTGAACAGATTCTTAACAACTTTTCAGTGTTGCAAAGTAAATTTATTCTGAATTTTATTTCGAACACAGGCCTTTAGAAAGATTTTTGTTTTAATTTTTTTTTTAAATAAAGTTTCTGTTAACTAGTGTAGCAATATTTAATATAAAATATGATTATGCCGATTTAACGCACCATATAATAGCGTAAATAAATTAAACTGAAAAGATATTACAGATCGTTTTTTGGTTTCTTCTTTTGTAAGCAAATGAACCGGCATATAAACCGCCACCAAAGACATTACACCGCACCGCAGAGATCAGTAATGAAAATACACACGTATTTGAGCAAATTAAACATTTTATTAATGGCACAACATATACAACAACAAAAACGTACAACAACAACAACAACAACAACAAAATGAGGCACAATTGTTTATTATTTTGTTTACGATTATAATTATTTTTTATATTTTCTGGCTACTGGTTGGAAAAACAAAATTGCGGTTTCTCTTTCAGAGAAAAAAAAATGCAGAAAAAACCATTCTCAAATAAATGAATGAACAAACAAACAACGTATTGCGGCAGCAAAAAAAAAAATTACAAAAAAAAAAGTTTTTTTAAATTTAAAAAAAAAAATAAATGGAGATGCATGTTTAGAGATCATAATGATGCTGGTGTGTGTTACTGCAAACAGTGGCATCAACATGATGCCATTGCTTGCACCCAGAGGTGTAGTGATGCCAGATTTTGTTTAATATTTCTATTGTGCTAAAAACAAAAACAAATAAATAAACGCAACATAAACTCAAAATACACAAGAGATTTTCTGTCAATACGAGCAGCAGCACCAGTAGCAAGCAGCACAGCAGCAGCAATATACAGCAAAATTCAAAAACAAAAACAAGGTGCGTTTGACATCTGTGCTGTGTGGCATGGTGTGGTGTTTTGGTTGATTTTTTTCATTTTCTATATTTTGAGACAACAAATATTATTTTCGGATTTATTTTAACGATTTATCTGCCAAATTGTTTATTAAAAAAGAAACGCAACAGGCTAAAAACAATAACAAGATTTATGTTGGCAAATAAATTAAACAAAAAGTAACAAAGAAACGAAACCGAAGAGAAAAAAAACAACAGAAAAATTATTTTCAAAATTTAATTTCTAATTTCCTACACGCACAGAAAACAGTTGAGCAAAAAAAAAAAAATCCAAAAAAAAAATTATTTTCAAGACACAATTGCAACTACAACTGCTGTGTGGCAATACTTTAACCCTTTGGCGGTACATGGTCAAAGGTTTGTCCAGAATACAGATCGAACTGGAAGCCTGAGGGTCTTACCAAATTGATTTTTTTAAGAAAAAATGGTTATTGTTTACAACAATACTGTACCTTACCTTAATTAATCCCCCGAATAGACAGAAAATGAAGAGAAAAATTTTCGCTTACCTGCAATGAAAAAAAAAATTAATTTTTTTAAATGAAAAGTTCAACAAATTGTTTACATAAATCTTTATATTAATATTCTACAAACTAATGAATTAAATATTCAATAAATACGTCATTTTATACAATGAAATTGAAAGGAAAAAATTTGAAAAAAATTTTCCATTTCAGATTTCTCCAAGTGTACACAATAATTCCATGACGTTTGACTGACATTTGATTGTTGTGATATAAAAAATAAAAACAATGTTTTTTCTTGTTATTGTTTGTTATTCGATTTCAATATTTCGAAATTTTTGAAATATTTATTTACGTACAAAATTTATTTGCATGAAAATTGTGTTTTTTTTTTCGATATTTTCTGATCTCATGATGCTATTTTGACAACTTTGTCTATTTCATGGTGGTCTTTCATTATTTCTTCTTGTTCTTTTTTTTCTTTTTATGAGGAAAAAAATTAATAAAAATTATATTGTAAAATTAACTGATGGATGGATGATTTGTGGTTAGAATACATTGGTAGCGTGAAACAATAATTTTTTTACATTTGATTTGAAGTATTTCTCAGGCTTCTTATAATCAAAGAAAATATCCAGTTACCCCTCCAACCTTTCTATGCCCAGTAAAATTGCTTTAAAATGAGGTTTTAATTGTAAGCCATTAAATTATTTATTATCGATAAATATCGACTATTGGGCACTCTAAATTACATATATTAGGAATGTACTCGAGAAGTAAAATTGTAAGAGTAATAAAATATCTTCAGTATTCCAATTAGTAAATAGCATGTTGGCTTATTAATCGTGAGGCCACCATTCAAACCCCAGGTCAGACATCCCGAACATAACGAATTATGAATAAAAGTTCATCGGCCATTCAGCAGATTTCTGGCAAAAACTCTGAGAGTAAATAAAATTGTACAAAAAAAGCTCGAGTAGATCCCGCCACTCATCACACACAACATAATTGGTGTGGGAAACTAGGTTGTAATCCTGACTGAAGGGTTACAATAACCAATTATGTATGTAAGTGCGGCCAAATTGGGCCAATAGTAATAACACAGTTATTTTCTCCTCTCAGTTCTGGAACCATACAGTGTTTCTAATGAACCCCCCCCTTTTGACAGATGATCGTTTTCTAGGTGCTTCCTTGCCTACGACATAACACTGTTCATGCACCCAATAAGTGAACAATCGATTTCTCCTGTGGAAATCATTAGCTCTATGAGCAAGATCAATACATCCCTCATAAAAACCCGTTGAAACATTGTGGAGATTGAACAAACTTTTTGTGACGCTGGCCAGATTTGCTGCGCTATACTGCATTACCAATTCTAAGGTTTTAGATTATCAATGGGATTCCCTATGCCGAATTCGAATTCGGTCGAAATTTGATGACTCCGATCCGACTCCGATCGTTAGGATGGCCCTAACAGTAGCAAAGATCGATGAAATCGAAACTCAAACGTCAGTTGCATCTTTCTATAGATTAATACCGAACAGGAGAGATAAGTAAGAGCATTATGCTCTACCTCGAAAGGCCAAATATACGAAGATTAAAAGCACTGACTTCGGAGACCAATTCTACTACATATAAATGACTTTCCAAAAAGAATCTGGCGACTTAGGAAAACTAATCAATACACTTATCTGCGAGCAGAATAGTTGACTGGAGAGAAAGCACAAGGAAGTAAGGAATCATTGTATAGTCACTGAATAGAGAGTTTTCATTCAGATACACTACTCCCCCTGTAAACTAAAGAAACTAAAAATTGTCCCAAAAAAAAAAATGACCGACCAAGGATTTCTTTGCTACATGCGAAAACACCCGAGAGAATTTACTAACATCGATAAGATATTGGATGTAAAACAATTTAGTGATAACCCAGCCTACCGAAAAGCCCTTTATGAATCTGATCAAAGGTTTATACTTGAACAATCACTATGAAAGCATTTCTTTAACCTTCTTCTAGAAAAATCTCTCGGCTTCTTTCGAAATAATTCCATGAAATGATGCTGGGTTTTATTTTCGACTCTTAACTTTATTTTAACACTTTTTGGTAATTCAATACCTAATTATGAATAATAATTTATGCTGTGGAGCCTTTGTTAAATATTGATTTAACTCTTCATCTTCATCTTGTTTTTTTCTTAACATCCATCGTATCCAACCACTATTGTACTTAATCATCTACGCTTTAATTAGCATCTTTTATTTTATATTTCTTCCATTCATTTCATTTCATTACATTACATTACATTACATATTCTGTGTATTCTATTGTGTTTTTGTTATATTTTCTTTATTATTGGTTTTTTTTCGGTTCCATCATGATCATCATCACTGTCTGTCCCATATTTCTACATCTTTAGCTTGGTTTTTGTTTGTTTGATTTGTATTGAATTCGACTGTATGGCTTTGGGATTGGCTATGGCTTTGGATTTTGATGGACAACGTTGTGTTGTATTGTATTGTGGTATTTGTTTTGTGGTTAATTGTTCAGTTCTTTGGTTGCATGCAACCATAAAGTTGTGGTAAATATTGATTTTAAAGTGTTTGTAAAAGCCCTTCTAGATTCGTTCACCAGTCTTAAGTGGAAATTCTGTTTAATTCAGGTGTTAAAACGAGTCAATATTTATTTTGTATCTGTGCTAAGAAAAAATAGGTTTCAATGCAACAAAACAAATAATGGAGGAAAAGAAAAACATAGAAGAAGATGAAGATGAAGATGAAGGTAAAGAAAACAACAATAATTGTTAAGCGTAATTAAATATTTATAAGGAGATATTCTATTTAAAGAGAAGAGTCTCAAAAAAGAAAATAAAACTATCGTAGCTATGAAGTCGAAGCGGCCGTAATAAGTTAAGCAACGCTTTAGAATTCAGTTGAAGATTGACTGACCGACAAGACTCGCTGCTGGTGGTAATTGAACTAATTTAGCCACAACAGTTCACCATGAGTGGAATGGGATGCACGCAAACAAGGTAAAGTTTCTGACATGGCAATCTCCAGAACGATCTTTATCTTGCTGTATTAAGCTTTCACGTGGTCCCTCCTGAATGGCATACAGGCATCCGCTAGATGTTAACTAATGCGTGCAGCAAAATCCAATCTCCTGGAGTGCATAAGGCTTGGAACTTATCACGTAAAAAAATATCCATACATACATACATAATTGGCCATTACAACCCTTCAGTCAGGATTACGGCCTAGATTCTCACACAACTTATGTTGTGTGTGTTAATTTTACACATGAGTGGCGGGACCTACAGTTTAAGGGCGACTCAGAACGACAGATTTTTTTGAGAAACTTTTCATGGCAATTTTATTTACTCTCAGAGTTTTGCCAGAAGAACATGAGAGAGTAAAGAAAAACAACAATAATTGTTAAGCGTTAATTAATATTAAAAGAGATATTCTATTAAAGAGAAGGTCTCAAAAAAAGAAAATAAAACTATCGTAGCTATGAAGTCGAAGCGGCCGTAATAAGTTAAGCAACGCTTTAGAATTCATGAAGATTGACTGACCGACAAGACTCGCCTGTGTGGTAATTGAACTAATTTAGCCACAACAGTTCACCATGAGTGGAATGGGATGCACGCAAACAAGGAAAAGTTTCTGACATGGCAATCTCCAGAACGATCTTTATCTTGCTGTATTTAAGCTTCACGTGGTCCCTCCTGATGGCATACAGGCTTCCGCTAGATGTTAACTATCGTGCAGCAAAATCCAATCTCCTGGAGTGCATAAGGCTTGGAACTATCACGTAAAAAATATCCATACATACATACATAATTGCCATTACCACCCTTCAGTCAGGATTACGGCCTAGATTCTCACACAACTTAGTTGTGTGTGTAATTTTACACATGAGTGGCGGGACCTACAGTTTAAGGCGACTCAGAACGACAGATTTTTTTTGAGAAACTTTTCATGGCAATTTTATTTACTCTCCAGATTTTGGCCAAAATCTGCTGAGAGGAAGTCGCCGAAGAAATATTTTTTCATATTTCCGCTTTGATGTCTGACCGGGGATTCGAACATTGCCTTTCGTCTAAAACGACCTACTAGACTACGGCGACTCCAATGTAAACCAAAACACAAGTCTCTATAAAATACCCTCAAAAGCTGAAAAAGCCAATCTTATTTAGTTGGGGGACCAAATATGGGAATCCTGTCATTGATTGCGCGCAAGAAGTTAAGGCCTTTTTTAGGATGTGTATAGGCTGGCCGAAATCCATTAATCGGGTTCTTAACAGCCAATTAAGTAAGTAAGGAAGTAAGTTCACCAAAATACACTCAATGCATCTTATGGAGACATTAACACGTTTAATTTGAAATGCTCCAGGTCCGAAGAAAATAGAATCCGTGAAGATACTTGTCGCAATGCACCCAATCCTTAAAGCCTGAAAGACAGCTGAGCTATTAGGAGGACTCTAGTAGGCAGCGTGTTGGCTTAATACATGTAAGGCCGTGGTTCAAACCACAGCACAAAATATTTCTGCGATGACATTTTCTCAGCAGGCGTCTGGCAAACGCTCTGAGAGTAAAATAAATTGCCAGGAAAAGTTTCTGCAACCAATCGTCGTTCGTAGTCGACTTTAAACTGTAGGTCGCCGCTTATGTTTAAAATTAACACACACATAACATGTTTGGTCTGAGAAGCTTAACCGTAATCCAGACTGAAGGATTTAATGACCAATTATGTATGTATGTATGCATGTATGTATGTATGTATGTATGTATGTTATGTATTTAGTATGTATGTATGTATATGTATATTTATGTATGTACGCATGTATGCATGTATGTATTTATGATGGCATGTACGCATGTATGATATGCATGTATGTATGGCTATGCTGTATTACATGTATGTATGCATGTATGTATTGCATGTATGTATGCAGATGATGACTGTAGTATCATTATAGTATGCATGTAGAGTAAGAAGAAATGAGATGAGTATAAGCTAAAGAACAACAATAATGTTAAAGCGTAATTTAATATTAAAAGAGATATTCTATTAAAGAGAAGGTCTCAAAAAAAGAAAATAAAACTATCGTAGCTATGAAGTCGAAGCGGCCGTAATAAGTTAAGCAACGCTTTAGAATCATTAAGATTGACTGACCGACAAGACTCGCCTGTGTGGTAATTGAACTAATTTAGCCACAACAGTTCACCATGAGTGGAATGGATGCACGCAAACAAGGAAAAGTTTCTGACATGGCAATCCCAGAACGATCTTTATCTTGCTGTATTTAAGCTTTCACGTGGTCCCTCCTGATGGCATACAGGCTTCCGCTAGATGTTAACTATTCGTGCAGCAAAATCCAATCTCCTGGAGTGCATAAGGCTTGGAACTTATCACGTAAAAAATATCCATACATACATACAAATGGCCATTACCCACCCTTCAGTCAGGATTACGGCCTAGATTCTCACACAACTTAGTTGTGTGTGTAATTTTACACATAGTGGCGGACCTACAGTTTAAGGACGACTCAGAACGACAGATTTTTTTTGAGAAACTTTTCATGGCAAATTTAATTTACTCTCAGATTTTGCCAGAAATCTGCTGAGAGGAAGTCGCCGAAGAAATATTTTTCATATTTCCGCTTTGATGTCTGACCGGGGATTCGAACATTGCCTTTCGTCTAATAAAGCGACTACTAGACTACGGCGACTCCAAGTAACCAAAACACAAGTCTCTAATAAAGATACCCTCAAAAGCTGAAAAAGCCAATCTTATTTAGTTTGGGGGACCAAATATGGAAGTCCTGTCATTGATTGCGCGCAAGAAGTTAAGGCCTTTTTTAGGATGTGTATAGGCTGGCCGAAATCCATTAATCGGGTTCTTAACAGCCAATTAAGTAAGTAAGGAAGTAAGTTCACCAAAATACACTCAATGCATCTTATGGAGACATTAACACGTTTATTGAAATGCTCCAGGTCCGAAGAAAATAGAATCCGTGAAGTATCTTGTCGCAATGCACCCAATCCTTAAAGCCTGAAAACAGCTGAGCTATTAGGAGGACTCTAGTAGGCAGCGTGTTGGCTTAATACATGTAAGGCGTGGTTCAAACCACAGCACAAAAATATTTCTGCGATGACATTTTCTCAGCAGGCGTCTGGCAAACGCTCTGAGAGTAAAATAAATTGCCAGGAAAGTTTCTGCAACCAATCTGTCGTTCGTAGTCGACTTTAAACTGTAGGTCGTGCCGCTTATGTTTAAAATTACACACACATAACATGTTTGGTCTGAGAAGCTTAACCGTAATCCAGACTGAAGGATTGTGAATGACCAATTATGTATGTATGTATGCATGTAGTATGTATGTATGTATGTATGTATGTATTATGTATGTATGTATGTATATGTATATTTATGTATGTACGCATGTATGCATGTATGTATTTATGATGGCATGTACGCATGTATGATATGCATGTATGTATGGCTATGATGTATTAATGTATGTATGATTATTATGCATGTATGTATGCAGATGATGACTGTAGTATCATTATAGTATGCATGTAGAGTATATGTATGTATGTATGTATGTATGTATGTATGTATGCATGCATGCATCAATTCCTTGTTAATATAAACAATGATGCATTTATTCAATGAATAAGAAGAAAGAGAAGTAAAGAAAAACAACAATAATGTTAAGCGTTAATTTAATATTATAAAGAGATATTCATTAAAGAAATCTCAAAAAAAAAAATAAAATATCGTAGCTATGAAGTCGAAGCGGCCGTAATAAGTTAACAACGCTTTAGAATCATAAGATTGACTGACCGACAAGACTCGCCTGGTGGTAATTGAACTAATTTAGCCACAACAGTTCACCATGAGTGGAATGGATGCACGCAAACAAGGAAAAGTTTCTGACATGGCAATCTCCAGAACGATCTTTATCTTGCTGTATTTAAGCTTCACGTGCCTCCTGATGGCATACAGGCTTCCGCTAGATGTTAACTATCGTGCAGCAAAATCCAATCTCCTGGAGTGCATAAGGCTTGGAACTTATCACGTAAAAAATAATCCATACATACATACAAATGGCCATTACCCACCCTTCAGTCAGATTACGGCCTAGATTCTCACACAACTTAGTTGTGTGTAATTTTACACATAGTGGCGACCTACAGTTTAAGGACGACTCAGAACGACAGATTTTTTTTGAAAAAAAACTTTTCATGGCAATTATTTACTCCCAGATTTTGCCAGAAATCTGCTGAGAGAAGTCGCCGAAGAAATATTTTTTCATATTTCTCGTTGATTCTGACCGGGGATTCGAACATTGCCTTTCGGCTAATAAGCGACCTACTAGACTACGCGACTCCAATGAAACCAAAACACAAGTCTATAAATATACCCTCAAAAGCTGAAAAGCCAATCTTATTTAGTTTGGGGGACCAAATATGGGAAGTCCTGTCATTGATTGCGCGCAAGAAGTTAAGGCCTTTTTAGGATGTTATAGGCTTGGCGAAATCCATTAATCGGGTTCTAACAGCCAATTAAGTAAGTAAGGAATAAGTTCACCAAAATACACTCAATGCATCTTATGGAGACATTAACACGTTTATTTGAAATGCTCCAGGTCCGAAGAAAAAGAACCGTGAAGTATCTTGTCGCAATGCACCCAATCCTTAAAGCCTGAAAACAGCTGAGCTATTAGGAGGACTCTAGTAGGCAGCGTGTTGGCTTAATACATGTAAGGCGTGGTTCAAACCACAGCACAAAATATTTCTGCGATGACATTTTCTCAGCAGGCGTCTGGCAAACGCTCTGAGAGTAAAATAAATTGCCAGGAAAGTTTCTGCAACCAATCGTCGTTCGTAGTCGACTTTAAACTGTAGTCGCCGCTTATGTTTAAAATTACACACACATAACATGTTTGGTCTGAAAGCTTAACCGTAATCCAGACTGAAGGATTTGAATGACCAATTATGTATGTATGTATGCAATGTATGTAATGTATGTATGTATGTATGATGATGTATTATGTATGTATGTATGTATGTATGTATATTATATGTATGTATGCAGTATGCAGTATGTCATTTATATGCATTACGCATGTATGATATATTATGTATGTATGTATTATGTTGTATTATATGCATGTATGTATGCAGATGATGACTGTAGTATCATGTATGTATGCATGTATGAGTATGATGTATGTATGTATGTATGTATGATGTATGTATGTATGTATGTATGTATGTTGTATGCATGCATGCATCAATTCCTTGTTAATATAAACAATGATGCATTTATTCAATGAATAACATGATGCATCATTTCAACTTGCCTTTGTGAAGAGTTCTGTTTTATTTTAAAACTTTATTCCCAAAATTAAAATAACCGTTAGCTCTTTCCCTCCATTAATTACCAATTACATGCAACTTTTATAAAGTTTTCTAGCTTAAGTCCAGTCTGTCGTCCATGGTATGCAAATATTGAAATTCAGAGGAATTTAATAAAAAAAAGTTAAGTGAAGCCCCGTTAGTTTTATGCAGGAAAATATTGAGGAACCGCTTTATCACAATAAAGGCTTACAATAATTCAAAACAACAGATCAATACAACCTTCTTTCTTTCTAAAGTTCTTTTTCTAAGGCCCTGCAAACATTATACAAAACCCCCTGAGTACAAGCCTGCTATTGTATTATTATCTTATGGTGGTATTTATGAGGCGTGGGTGGTTTGGCTAAAACGTTAACAATTTGGTTTGTTAGCAGCACACTTGGCAAATAAGAAGAAGTCAAAACAATTATAATCAGTTTTGCTCGTTTTTGGTTTTTTTTTTTCATTCACAATTCACTTTGCAAGTGATGACGATGATAATTTCGAAAGCAAAGAAGCAAAAAAAAAAACACAGTGACGCTGTAAATGTATGAAAACGGAAAAGGTAAATGATAATGTAAATCCAAGTGAGATATGTAAGTGGGCCGGTTATATAGGTTTACATTTGTTTATTTCCATTTGTTTATTTGTTGGTTGGTTAGCACTGCCTTCCTGCCATACAATAGAAAAGCAAAAAAAACAAAACAAAACTAAACTTACACATGTTAAGTCACGTTATAAAACTTAACTTTTAAACTAAAATGAGTGAGTGAGTACAGCGTGCAAATGCGAATCACTGTAGGTGTCAGTTATCAGGTGGTGGGTTTGTTTAGTGTTTTCGTAACCACCACCGATGAGATAAATGACGGGAACTTTTTTGCATTCTCAGCATTTGAAATAAACAAATGAATACAGAACACAATGAATAAATCATTCATAAGGCATACAAAAAAGGTAAAGAGAGGGAAACCGAATGATAGAAACTAATTTCCGGCAGAATTTATAAATAATTTAACATCTTTATTTTTTTTTTGTTTTCGTTTTTTTGTCATCGTATTAGAAATTTTAATTTAAAAAAAAAAAAAAAATCTCAAGAAAAAATTAAATTCCAGTCACTTTGCATACAAAGTGGATGAAGGACTTTTGGGATGACCTTTTTGGGATGACCTTTTTAAGGAAGATGATCAAAATTACCATGTTTGAAATTTGCCATGAAAAGTTTTCTAAACAAGCTGTCATTCGGAGTCGACCTTAAACTGTACGTCCGCCATCTCATGTATAAAATTAACACAAACATTATAAGTGGCGTTAGAAGCTACGTTGTAATTCTGACTGAAAGATTTTAAAGACTAATTGTGTAAGATCATCATCAGCAAGTAAAGACGCTTTTTCGTACTGTAGCATAGCGGTCACAGAAGTTTACTGGCAGAGAACGCATTTTTATCAATCCAGTCAGAGGCACGTAAATGAAACATTATCCAAAAAATATGAGTCCCAGTTACCACTTGCCACCAATACATAAGTATACTGGAAGCAATTTGCATCGTTCTATTTGACATTTCAATAACAAAATTTAAGAGTGAAAGGAATTGATTAATGATTGAGGAAGCATATGTCAGCATATTGTGTCAAGTAAAACTGATCATTATTTGAGTCATTTGAAGTTCTATTCGAAACTACGAAATAAATATCACATGAGGCGTCTTTCACAGTTGACTACGTTATGATGTAGAATCCAAGACAATTGATATGGACCTGACATGAAACAAGGCTTTAAAGGATGCCATTGATAAGTTGTTGTTGGTTTTTGCTGTTTGGTTTTCGTACTGCCTTGAACAATTCTTATTACAAGAACTTACTTCAATAAGGCGTATATCCTTAATGTATGCATGAATATTGAATTTTCTAAAAATATGAGACTTATGAGTCCCAGTTACCACTTGCCACCAATACATAAGTATACTGGAAGCAATTTGCATCGTTCTAATTTGACATTTCAATAACAATTTAAGAGTGAAAGGAATTGATTAATGATTGAGAACATATGTCAGCATATGTGTCAAGTAAAACTGATCATTATTTGAGTCATTGAAGTTCTATTCGAAACTACGAAATAAATATCACATGAGCGTCTTTCACAGTTGACTACGTTATGATGTAGAATCCAAGACAATTGATATGGACCTGACATGAAACAAGGCTTTAAAGGAATGCCATTGATAAGTTGTTGTTGGTTTTTGCTGTTTGGTTTTCGTACTGCCTTGAACAATTCTTATTACAAGAACTTACTTCAATAAGGGTATATCCTTAATGTATGCATGAATATTGAATTTTCTAAAAATATGAGATCTTTTTAAGCCCTTAGCAACTGACAGTTACAAGATTGTCAACTGCATATTTGGTATTCTGTGAATAGTAACTCTGACTGTTACATTTTCATTTTCATTTTCCTAATTTCCATTATTAAATAAAATTTTTAATAAACTTTCTTAGATAACAAAGGAAAAGTATCATTGGCTCTCCTATTACAATGAAAATTCTTTGAATTTTATTTTATAGTTTAATAGCTAGCATAAGAGCAGATACTAACCAACAAGATTTATTAAATAATAGCTTCAATCATGTGTTCAAAAAGAAAAAATATCACCCTATCCTATACTTAGCCTATGTATGTGTGTATGAACGTATTCAGTTCATGTACAGCATTTATAGAAAATTGAAGATTTCCTGTGGATATTAAAAGAAAACAATTTCATTCATATTCGCTTTAAGAATCATATTCTATGGTCACTTTAATAATAGAGAAGATGGGCCATGCAGTTATTTAAATGAATTGAATTTAAAAATTTTTTAAATATTTTATTATTTATGTTTTGTTGTTTTTTTTACGGATCATAAGTTGAATTTGTTTACAATTTTCCATAAGAAATTTCATTTTTTTTTTAAATTTTTTTTTTTGAAATTATTAATAACTAAAGATTTAATTCTTTTAGAATGCTGCAGCATCAGCAACTATTTTATTAGATAAATACAGAACGTTTAAAGTATCTGTAGCTTGATCATCTCAAGTTCTTCTTTTTCTCTTTTCTCATTTTGATTGAATAATGACGGATGACAATTGAAAACATTTTAACTCAGGGAGAAAGAATTTTTAAATTTACTAGACAGCAGCAGAGCGCTTCAATAAAAAAAATGTAATTTTCTATTTAATTAAAAGAGAAGAAATTTAATAAAAAGAAGAAGAAAGTATGTACTTTAAATATAAAAGAAAAGTAATAAAGAAAAGTTTTGCCGAAATGGCATGTGATATAAAAAATTAAGTCCGGTCTTACTGCTACGTGACTTATTCGCATTGACGTAACTTTTTGGAAGTAGATCTCAGCACTTTCAGAGATCAATTCCCGCTCTATTCCCATGCCGTAGAAATAAAAAAAAATTTAAAAATGATAAGAAAAAAACTTTACAACACAAAATCATCATTAACATCTTGGTTTTGGTCATTATATTCCCTCTCTCTCTTGCTTAAACCGTTTCAATACTCAAGTGAATGGCATAACAACGTCCTGGCTGTCTTCTTTAAAACCCACATCTTTTTTTTTAATTTAAAAACAAACAAAAAAAATTAAATTCTTTTATTAAGAATTCACATAATATTGGAACATATCTCTTGGGACATAACGATGACAATTGTCTCCCTTTGTTAAGGGCATAAAATATCATTCCATTTAGTCTGTGATAAAGGAACGTCTCAACGAACTTCATTGTGTAATGCCAGAGTAATTTAAAAAAAGAAGCTTTCTTTGGTAATTTAATTTAAAGAATAGAACACAAAATTAAATTCGTATTAAATAATGTGGGTTTACTCTACTTAATTAAAGTAATATACAGTGATTTAATCATTATTATTTACATCGTATAGACTATCACAAGAGCGTAATTGAGTTATTAAATTAGAACTGGCAGCTGTGATTTTGCTAGTGATGCCAAATAGGCCTATGAGTTTCTGGATGCGGTACATTGAAGGCAACAACATAGCAAACAGTTTTGCAGCAGATAATTCAAACGCATTCTTATCCGAGATTATCATAATCCCCTACAGCATTTAATCATTTGCAAACGAAAGTTGAGGAATTAAATCTTTACCAGAACACGAAAATCTGTACTGATATGGAAATACGCAGGTTGTCAGAATATATTTTAAGAATCTAAAGATTGGAAATATCTCACAATGATTTCTGCAAATTTCTGCAACTGCAGTGCCGAGCAAGAATGGAAGACTGCGGAATATATTCTGGCAAGGATTTTTGGACACCCAAACTTTACAGATAGAGCTTATACAGCTCGATACGACAGGTAGGTTGGTAGGTTAAAATGGTAGCTTTGATTATCAAAGCTCACTTAAATACACAATGCGGCCCGTTGTGATGCCACAGCTAAGTGCAGTCCGAATTCTCCCAAACTAATCGAAGAAGTTGGTCAGCGGAGGGGCTTCACATTTAGATCGATGTGATTTGGATAAAATTTATAACATAAGGCAACGAAACTACACAGAAATAGATACAAAAACGAGACCTTACAGAAGCCAAATGGGCTCTACTTTAAAGTGGATGGTGGTTTAGCTCAAGAGGCAAGAAAAGCTTTTACATGAAGAATTTCCCGCGTTAAAATAGAAGCGATAAAAAACGAATTCTTTGGTTAATTGACCACAAACTGCAGTATTCAACGGACTTTAGGACTTTTCCTACATAAAAATATTGAATCCTTGGATGAAAACCTTTTTTCATGAGATCGAAATAATAAATCACAGGAATCAAGTACTTACGTTCTCTCTCTTCTTAGAAGTCGCTCTATCTCTTGGATAGAAGTACAGAACGGTGAAGTATAAAACGCAGAAGCGCAAAACGGAGAAGTATAGAACGCAGCAGAATAGAATGAAGAGGTATAGAACACAGAAATATAGAACACAGAAATATAGAACGGAAAAGTAGAAAACGGAGATGTGTATAACGAAGAAGTAGAGAAAGCAAAAGTATAAAACGGAGGAGTATAGAACGGACAAATAGAGAACGCAGAGGTATAAAACGGACAAGTAAGAAAGGGGAAGTGTATAACGAAGAAGTAGAGAAAGCAAAAGTATAAAACGGAGGAGTATAGAACGGATAAGTTTGAAACGGAGCAGTTGAGGACGGAGAAATAGAGCACGCAAGGGTATAAAACGGAGGAGTGTAGAACGGAGAAATAGGAAACGCAGAGGTATAAAACGCAGGACTATAGAAGGGAGAAGTATAAGGCGGAGAAGTATAGAACGGACAAATAGAAAACGCAAAAGTATAAAGCAGAGAAGTATAGAACGGAGAAATTCGAAACGGAGAAGTATAGAACGGAGAAATAGAGAACACAGAGGTATAAAACGGAAAAGTATAGAACGGAGAAGTAGAGAACGCAGAAGTATAAAGCGGAGGAGTATAGAACGGAGAAATTCGAAATGGAGAAGTATAGGACAGAGAAATAGAGAATACAGAGGTATAAACGGAGGAGTATTAAACGGAGAAATAGAGAACTCAGAGGTATAAAACGGACAAGCAGGAAACGGAGAAGAATAGAACGCAAAAATATAGAACGCAGAAGTACCAAACGAAAGAGTATAGAACGGAGAAATAGAGAACGCAAAAAAAAATGCGAGGAGTATAAAACGGACAAGTATGAAACGGAGAAGTATAGAACGGAGAAGGTATAGAACGGAGAAGTATAGAACAGAGAAGTAGAGAACGCTGAAGTATGAAACGGGGGAGTATAGAACGGAGAAATAGAAAACGCAGACGTATAAAAAGAAAAAGTATAAAACGTAGAAGTATAGAACGGAGAAATAAAGCACGCAGAGGTGTAGAACGTAGAGAACACAGTAATATAAAACGGAATAATGTATAAAACGTAGAAATATAAAAGGAAGAAGTATAGAACATAGAAACATAGGAAGGAGAAGTATAGAACGGAGCGCTTCAATCCTTCAAATCAAAATAATCTAGCCCAACACTGCGTCTTTCATAAATTCTTTTAAGCATTTAATTCATATAGTTTTTCATTAAATTCGTATACAATGTTTCACTATTACCAAACATATGGTCAAGATATTCTCATTTGTGGCAAAAGTTTTCTTAATTTTATTTTTAATATTTTTCGTTTACAAAACAAATATTTCGAGTTGTAACTAAAACTCTTTATTGTTAGTTTTTTTTTTTTTATTAATAAGATTTATGATTTGTTTGGCAAACAGCAAACAAACGAAGAATACCAACGAATATTTATATTTTGCAGTTCAAAAAGCTGCGGGATATCGCGCTGCACTGCAGCACTCAAAATATCGCGTGAATTCGGCTGGAAAAATAAATACAAATTTTTTGGCTAGGCGGAAAATAAAAAAGGAAAATCTTAGCAAAAGTTTAAAAAATGCAAACAGAAAGAGAGTGAGCTTGACTGCATTCAATTTCAAGTACTCTTTCCTTAACTAAGGCTGTCATTTCTTTGCAAAATTTATGGGCAGTATTAGAACTCCAGCTAGTCGTCTTCAATTCTTAGATAAGATGATCTTGATAAGATTTTTTTTCTTTGTAAATAATAAAAGCAAATCGATAAATAATTTAAAAGATTCCATTGCATGAAACGCCGAAAGAAAAAATGGGTTCAACAAACTCTTGAATATGCTTTGCATTGCAAGATTAAAGATGCGCTTTTAAAATAATTTAAGAATTCATGAAATTTTACAATCAAAACTATATTTACGCATGCGCTTTAATGCGTTTTTTTATTTTTTCTTTTCGATTTGGTTGTAAACCCTCTTTAATAAAATTGTACATTGAAGTGAAAACATAAAAAATCCATTTAAGGAAAGTAAAAAGAAGGAATATAATGCTTAAAAAAATATATTTTGTGGTGGCACAAGTCTAGAAGAGAGGAGGGGGTACATAAATAACCCAATCATAAAATGAAC